>JADRCC010440135.1:0-11811 GCA_019843855.1 Hylomyscus alleni
GCTCTCCTTCCAGTCTTTCCTGTCCCACATAAGCTCCAGCAGGTCTTCCCACCCAGCACAGATGTTCCTCTCCTTCAAGCCACATTTTCTGGAGTCTCTTACTCCACAGCACTGCCCTCTCTTAAACAGCTCTCCCTCTACCCCTAAAAATCCTCACCTCTACTTCTGACTGGCACAAGAGACTAAAACCTACATCCTTTATTAGAGGATAGACTTGAGTTATCCAGCTGTACTTTGTTAATCTCCTCCTTAACTGCTTTATGCAGGACATTATCATAGACTTGTCCTGACCCTAGCTACTTTGTGTAGTGTGGATTTTGGAAGTGAGACTAGCTTAAACTAGGCAGAACAGCTTAAATTGGAGGGAGAAGACAAACATTGCAGCTATATCCTTCCAAAACATGTCCTTGATAGAGACCAATTTAGACCTGCCTGATGAGTGTGGGACAATATGCATACTGTGAACTAGAAGAAACTGGGAAGATTCCAGCTTAAATATGAATGGATATCCCCTGCCAAATCTTTTCTAAATGCTCATAATTACATGAAACATTAAAGCTGCAATGTCCTTACTCTACAAAGCGGTTTGTCTTTCGTGCTATTTGGTGGACCACAGACTCAGAGTCCAAAGAGGCCTTGCACAAAGAAGGAAGCCCAAACATGAACAAGCTGGAGCTCCTCTTGGGCACCCTGAGGAATATGGCTTGCCTTTCAACTGCTCAATGTGCCAATGCTGCTACTTCAGAGAACAGTCGGTCCACTCTTCCCACTTAGCAACTGAAAAAGGCATTGATGTCAACATTATTCACACTCTGTAAAAGTGTTTGGGCGCACTCAGGAAGGGCCTGACAGTGTTATTGTGGGATGATGGATCACCCTGGCCCTGTCACATCATCACCGAAAAGCATAAGTCACTGAAAGGCCAAATATCTTTTCCATGCCCTATGCATCCTGTCACGGAGGACTTACTGCAGCTTGAGAGAGCGGGGAGCTGGAAGAATGTGGCAGAGCCAATATAATACATCTCAAAAAAGGCCAAGGCATGGGGACCTAGCCATGATGTGGATCAGCTAAGACTCCAGAAACCTTTCCATCTGCTTCAAAAGCTGCTCGGCTGCTATTATGCCTCCTCAGAAACATATCAAATTAAATAAACTATGGTTCAGAGAAAATGTAACTGACAGACTATCTGTGTATTTGGTCATCTGGAAAAGAAATCAGAATAAAGACTATTGAAATGGGATCTGATAGTTGTATTGTGTGTTTAAGAAATCACTTGTCACACAGAAACTCCACATGAAAAATGAAGAGCTGTACAAGAAAGCAGCCACACAATGTGTACCAAGTTACATGCGCAGGGTATGGACTTACCAAATATCATGCCTTCACTGAGTGTATGGGATGGGAAATAGCATCCAAAAGGAGGGGTGTAGAAGAATCTATTATAATAGGAAATCAAAGAGGGCATCCAGAAATTGATAATTAATTTCAAACCATAGTTAATAAACCATAATATTTAAGAGTTCGAGATGGTTACCTCCAGAAACTGTGACTGGGAGCTGCTCTATTATTTCTTCCATTGTGAATTTTATACCACGGTTTAACATTTGAGCCATATCATTTTGATATCATTTTGATTTTAAAAGTAATGAGTCAATATAAAATAAGCACTCTCCCAGGTGCTTGAAGGAAATGCAAGGACAGCTTGCAAAGAAATCAATGAGATGCTAAACCTGTGTGCTGGTTTGGATGAGAACGGCCCCCACAGGCTCTTGAATACTTGGTCCCCAGTTGGTAGAACTGTTTGGGAAGGATTAGGGGGTACACCCTTATTGGAAGAGGTGTTTCATGGGCGGAGAGAGCACCCTTTGAGGTATCAATAGACTCGTGACTTCCCACTTAGCTCTGCCTTCTACTTTCAGATCAAGATGTGGGCTCTCAGCTGTTTCTGCTGCCGTGCCTTTGCTCTACCATCATGCACTCTAACCCTCTGAAGCTGTAAGTCTGAAGGCTTTCTTTTATAAGACTCTGGGCCAGGAAAGTGGTTGGATGCTGAAGCAAAGCTTAAAGGGCCATCCTAGTGGGAGATTAAGGCAACAGTGCTGAGAGCAAAGCAGACTGCAGAGGCCCACAGACCTCAAGAGGTTTCAGGGGGAAACAATACTAGCAACTGGGCTACAGAACATTTGTGTATTTGGCAAAGAACATAGCTGCTTTCTACCCTTGTCCTAAAAATTTGCCTGAGGCAAAGCTGAAAAACAATGGATTAGTTTTCTTGGCAGAGAAAATTTCAAGTCATGACTCTCTGACTCTGTTGCATGGTTATTAGTAATCATATGCAGGTCTTACGGAGGCCTACAATGAAAAGAACAACTGGGACAAAAAGAAATTTTTGTCTCATACATTTCCAAATTTAGTTAAACACAATGCACATTTTCTTATGGCAGCAAAAGAATCAAAATTAAAATACCAGTCCACTTTATGCTATTCAGTGAAACAGAGATGTGATTAGATTCTAATGGTAACAAATAACTGCTCATACATGCCAAATTTTTACTACATTTTTTGATCAGCTCATGTAGATAGTACATGATCCGGTGTGATGAGGCAAAACTGCCAGTGCTCTCATATTGTTTGCTCCCTGTCTGAATGTCTGAAAAGTCTATTCATATTTCCCAGGCTGGTGATGTCCAAAGGTATCTACCTATACGTTTGATTTACATTTCTTCCATCGTAAGGAAAGCTAAGTCCCAGATCAGTGTTTACCAACCCTCTTTCTATTTTCATTTTTTCTGTGTCATGACTATGTGCTGTTTAAGGTCTATGCTACTGACTAGTGCTCCAGACCTCAGTGGGAAGAAAGCTCGTAAAGATAGACTAATGCAGAAAGAGTTTTCAACAGGCATCATGACTTCTGCCCGGGGCAGTAGCTCGTGAGACTCCCAGAGATAGCCACGCCCCTATGGCCACCCCACGCAGGCCTGGGCGAACAGGCCACACCCACCGCCCTCGGGGACAGAGCCCGCCCTCTCACCCTCGTCCGGCACCTCAGGCCACGACTCTACCTCACCCTCTGCCACGCCCCGCAGCTACCAACCTCTGCCCGTGGTCCGTGCGGTCCCTCAACTTCTCAGTGGGGACGAAGGCTGGACGCCTAGGCACTGACTGCGTCCACTGACATTCGGGCGTCATCCACTTCCCTTCGAAGGGGGACAGGTTTTTCCCGCCACCGCCTCCTTTGTGAAGATGAAGGAGGCAGCGGGAGCGCTGCCTCAAGGAATGCTGTTGCCCTGGCAACTAGAAGCGCGCAGATCACGGTCTCGCGATAGGTATAAAGGTCTCGTACCTTCTAGAGTTGGGCATTGGGGACCGGAAGTTACAAGAAGATTGCTGCTGACCTGGTGGGGGTGGGGTGTGTGTATGTGACTGTGGCCTCTGGAACGAGGATCCCCGAGTTTACACAGCTCTCACCAGCTACTAGGATGTTCTACCGGCCAGCTGTCCTCTCAGATCAGTTACTTCCCATATCACTATCATCTCTTCCCTGCAAGACTGATGTGCAGCTCAAAGAGATCTTGTGCAGCTCAAAGAGAGTATGTGAAGGTCTTGTCAAATTTGGAGAACTCTGTGTGTGTTTGTGTAATACATACGTGTGTATATAATACAATAATGTATATAAAGTATAATGTATAATACAGTTTATTATATATTATATAATATATGATATATATATACATATATATGTCTTGTAAAGACTGGGCTGTAGTAAAATAAGGATTATGATGGCAGTATATACCTGCACAGTTATCCATAATTTCTTTGTGTACAGTGCATTAGGGCTCATCGCCTGGATCACCAAACTGATATTCTTTCTTCATCCTCAGTACCGCGCAACATCTGTTGCATTTCAGTCTGAATGGCCCTTGGTTGTTTACAAGGTGTTTTCACACTCAAAGCTCGTTTATCCTCATGCTTTGGGGCAAATCCGGTGTTTCTTTGGTCTTTTTTCATCAGAGCAAATGAGTTTAAATTGAGTTGTCCAAAGAGCACAGCTATAAGCTAAGATGGTACTGAGTGCAAACCCTGGCTGTGAATACCATCTGTGTGCTACTGATCCTTTGTTTCTGTCTCCAGGTCAAATGTCACCACTGAACCCTGTTCCTTTATTGAACCCTCGAAAACTGAGCAGATCAAAATCAAACCACTTTTCTATAGTCCCCTCTCCCCACCCCAGCCCTTCCTATACCATCCTCCCCACACTCTCCTCCCAGGCTCAGCTCAGCAACTTTGGTACCATCCTCAAGTCTGATATGCTACCACACCTGCATCCAGATGCATCAGAATCCAAATGCTCCTCACATCTGCAGGGTTCCCACCCTCACCTACCTGTAGTTTCCTGTGTGGGAGCCTCCCTTGCACCTCCTGAATACTGAAGGACAGTATCCCACAGCATGTGTTCAGACCCTCAGCCAAATCCTGCCAGCCCTCTGCTCCAGGCTCTCCATGACCCTCCACTTAGCGACCTTTCAATGCTCACAAGTCCTGAATACCAACCTGCTAAGCTCTCTGTCTCTCCAGTCTTGCCACCTTTCCCCTGATAAATGCCGCTCCAGCCTCCATCTTCACAGTTAATTTATTTCCAAGGAAATTTTATGTTTTTCCAAATTCCCCTTTTTGAAAATTGGGAAGTCTAAAAGATGCAAGAAAGCATTCCGTTTCTTGATGAGAATTAGCCCTTGGCAGCCTGTAGAGAGATGTAACTGAGGGGATCCTGGGGCGCCAGTACCAGAGCACAGGAGAGATAATGGCACTGTCGGAAGTTGAGGTTACCTTTTCCTGGAACGCAAGCAGAAGCACGAGGCAGGGGCACGCACACTTTAATATGCCCATCTTCTTTAGAGCTGTTATGTTTGGACCCTGTCTGTCCCTGCAGACAGGGAGGCATTTTTAGTGTTTTCTTGGTTTGTATATGGTTTTCTTTTGTAAATCAAGATCTCACTGTGGAGCCCAGGCTGTTTGGAACTTGCCACCTTCCTGCCTGGACCTTGAGTTCTAGGACTTTAAGCCTGAACTGAGTCATTCCTGGGAATAAAATAGAAAGCTGATACCATTGTGTGTGCTATACAAACACCATGGACAATGTCTCAAGAAATAAAACTGAGCCAGGAAGATGGCTCAGCAAATAAAGGCATTTGCTATGCAAGCCTGGAAACCAGAGTTCAAGCCACAGAACCCATGGGAAGTTAGAAGGGAACCAACTTCCAGTTCCCAGTTTTTTCTGACCTCCATACACACATGCATATACACACATACATATACACATAAACACATACACACATACAAGCACAGACACATTCATACATATACACATACATACACACATGTACACATATACATACACACATACATGCACACACATACATATACACATACACACATGCATGCACACATACATATATACACACAGAGACATACATACATTTTAAGAAAAAGAACAAAGAAATAATGAGTTTGATTCACAGTAAGTCCTTACCATCACAATTCCCAACCCATGGTATTGATAAGTTGTTACTGATAGATTTACATGCTATATGAAAAAAAATTAATAGCTAGACTGGGGGTGTGCTTCCGTGGTAGAATGCCTGTGTCATAAAAGGAGAAAGAGCTATAAGAATATGTTCTGGCAGGGTGTGGGGGAAGGGAAGGGGTGCCTCGGCAGGCCCATGGCGAGGCATCCCTTCCCCCTGAGGGACCAGACACACACCAGTATAGTATAGAATAGAGTTTATTTAGGGCATTGGGAGGGGAGTTAAGAGGGTAGCAGAGGCAGAGAAAGGCAGAGAGAAGGAGAGAGTAGAGAATTAGGGGCCAGCCATGACCACATGGAAAGAGGGGAGAAGGGAATAGGGAGAGAGGGGGAACAAGGGGGCAAGAGGCAAGTGAGAGAAGCAGGAGTTAGAGAGAGAGGAGGGGGCAAGCAGCCCCTTTTATAGGTCCAGGCCTACGATGGGGAGGAGCCTACCTGGCTGCTGCCAGGTATCTGTAGGGGTGGAGTTTAAACAGAATGCTAACAGTGCCTACTTAGTATGTGAGAGAGCCTGTGTATGAGCCAGTCCAGTCCCAAAGCGAGGAAATAGAAGTCTCCAAGACTGCCTTTCAAAAGTGGACTCTAATACTGGGAGAGGATTGCGCATCTGCTTATAGTCAAAGCACAGAGTGTTCCAGCAAAGTTGAGTGAACAACTGAAAGTGTCCACTGTGCCTTTAGCATTTCTCAGCTGGGATTGCCCTCACTAACAAACAAATCAAAGTGCCTAGCCAGTGAAGTACCTCCGTATACTACGGTTGGTGGAGGTCACCTATTTAAAAACAAAACCTCGCCTGTGGTTTGGACACTGTTCAGGGATATCCTGGTTCAATATAGCTCAATTACAATTCTGTGTTCTTTGTTCCCCTCAAAAATGAAATTTCTTTTGACCTTGGTATCAGTTGTCTCTTGGTTTGCATGATATTGTTCAAACGCTACCCAATAATGTTCTCTGCATTTTCCAGAATTTGAATATAAATTATAATTTTTCTAAATATGCCTAAACTTAATCATTTAGATTGGGGTTATTTCTCTGTATTTGGAAGTTGTTTTTTCTTTGTGGGTGGTGGTGCTGGAAATGGAAATCCAATCTCTACACATACAATGAGGCATGAGTTCAACCCCGAGCAGTATTTCCAGTCCAAATAGTTATTAAACACATGTTTCAGATAATCATAATAGTAACTAAGAATATGAGAGTTGGAACTGTTTTAAGAATAATTTAAGAGCCTCAGGGTATAAAAGCAGAATCTGTACTTAGCCTATGTGAAAGAGGAAAAAAAACTTTACAGTTCAGATTTCCTATTTCTGCATGTTAAAGATCAGTATTTGTCAGTAGCTTAGAAACACATCTTGAAAAACACACACACAGAGCACACACACACATAAACACACACGCATAGACACATACTAACATAGAGAACACACACACATGAACACACACACATACACACACATACCAGGTCCTTGTTCTTCTACCTGGAATACAGCTCCCCAACTGTCTGAGTGGCTTGCTTCCTCTTTTGTGTGACTGCTTCCTGTGAAGGCCCTTCTGCCACAAGACATAAAACAATCATTTATGATCTCATTCCCTAGACTGTGCTATGTTAGTTAGCTTTCTGTTTTAGTGATAAAATGCTTGATATAATGAATTTACAAAGAAGAAAGATTTGAGATGATGGTTTGGGGGGGGGGGCAAACCATCGACCCCATGGTTGCTTGGCCCTTGTGCTTCCGGCTTTGGCAGCAAAGTAGATCATAAAAGAAACACTGGTAAGACCAGCCAGTTCACCTGATGAAAGACAGCAGAGAAACAAAGACATGAAGAAATTAGGGGTCAAGGTCCCAGTGTCTGCTTCCAGGGCATGTTCCCCAATCACCTAATTGCATCCATTTAACTACCTCATGACTACTCCAGCATCTCCTAATAGCACTACAGGCTGGCAACAAGCATTTAACACCTTTAGGGGACATTTATCCAAACTATGACATCTGTTTTTTGTTGTTGTTGTTGTTGTTGTTGTTTTCAATAAAAGGTGGAGGGCTGGAGAGATGACTCAGAAGTTATGAGCGCTGGCTGCTCTTCCAGAGGACCAGGATTCAATCCTCAGCACCCACATGGTGGCTGACCACATTCTGCAACTTTTTGTTTGTTTGTTTGTTTTGTTTTTCAAGATAGAGTTTCTCTGTATAGCTCTGGCTACCCTAGAAGTCACTCTGTAGACCAGGCTGGCCTCGAACTCAGAAATCCGCCTGCCTCTGCCTCCCAAGAGCTGGGATTAAAGATGTGCGCCATCACTGCCTGGCCCAACATTCTGCAACTTTAATCCAAGAGATCTGATGCCCTCTTTAGCCTCTGCAGGCACTGCACGCAAGTGATACACAGACATATTTGCAGGCAAAACACCCACTCACAAAAGAAAAGTAAGAAATGAAAAATAGTTTATAATACAAAGAAAGCACCAGTATTAGAAATCTGGTATTAAATCGTTGGGTAACCCTAAATAAGTTCACAAATGTTTATGGGCCACAGTGTCCTCACTTAGGACATGGATTGGAGTTTTCTTTTTCTTCTTTTTTTTCATAGTGTCTTATTTTTAATAATAAGATATAGATATTGTTTCTTTTTGGCATTTTTATTGGATATTTCCTTTTTCACATTTCACATGTTATCCCCTTTCCCGTCTGGAAACCCCTATCCCATCTCCTACCCCTGCCTCTGTGAGGGTGTTCCCCCACCCCCCACTGCTGCCTTCCCACCCTGACATTCCCCTACACTAGGGCATCGAACCCCCACAGGACCAAGGGCCACTCCTCCCACTGATGTCTAACAAGGCCATCCTCTGCCTTATACGCAGCCAGCACCATGGGTCCCTCCATGTGTACTCTTTGGTTGGTGGTCCAGTCCCCAGGAGCTCTGGGGGGTCTGATCAGTTGACACTGATGCTCCCAGCCAACCATTGGACTGAGCATGGGGTCCCGGATGGAGGAGCTGGAGAAGGGACTGGAGGAGCTGAGGGGGGTTGCAGCCCCACGAACTGGAGTTCTTAACTCCATTCATTGCACATTAAAGCCACCATTGCATAAACTTCTGATACTAGGGCTGCACCTGAGAGCAAAGATATCAGAAATTTCACACCACCTTCTCTACCCTTAACTGTAAATACATCATCCAATGAATGATCTCAATAAAATGCTGAATTGGTCTCTGGAGGGACCCCCCCCACAGGTGATGGATGTCAGGGCTCCTAGAACCTCCAACTGCTTTTTTGAGTAGCTACAGGTAAATCATCTCCACGTGCCTACACATTGCTTCTGTTCTGTGAACGAAGGCCATTTTTGCTTTGTGTGTGCATGTGTAAGTGAGTGTACCTTGTGCGGGTCTATATTACACACATACACATGTGCAAATGCAACCCAGGTGTGCCAATATGGGTGTGGAGGTCAGAGGGCAATCTCAAGTGTCAGTACTTGTCTTCCACCTCATTGAAGACACAGTCTCTTTATTGTCTTTTCCGGGCATGTGTGAGACTGAGACTGACTAGCCCATCAACTTTCTAGAATTTTCTTTCTCTAACCCCATCTCCCCAGAGGAGCTCTGGACGTGCAGATGTATATTATCCACTCCAGCCTTTATGGGGCTTTAGAGCTATGAGCTCAGGTTCTCATACTCCAGCTGCAAGTGCTTTGACCCATGAGCCATGTCCCAGCCCCTCTGTCCAGTTTTTTATATTGGATGCTTAATGAGGACTATTAAATTTTCTCACATTTCTTGGTGATGCGACAGAGGGAAAAAACTTAGAAAATACAGAGCTATGAAAACTTCGTGCAATCTCTGGTGTTTTCCTTTTTAAACAGTTGCCTTTTAAAATGCATGCAACATGAGAATTCTGTAAACCACATGGAATAAACTCCATGTCCCTCGCTCTGTTGTCATCCCACACTAAGACTTTATTGATCATATTTTGCATAAAGCAATCTTGAGGAGTTAGCTTCTGTCTCTAAATTCTTCCCACTTTATTTGCTTCCTGCTGTTCTCATTTTGCTAACTGCTCAGAAGCTCTGTGGACCTTGAGAGCAAACTTTAATAAACTGAGTTGTTTTGTGTTTTGTCTTAATTTCTTGCATGTACTTCTGCATCATACTAAAGGCAACACTCTCAAAACAGTTAACATTCAAATATAACAGAACGCGCCACCTTTTTCTAAGCTGTGTTTTCTACAGTTCTATGTTCTTCTGTGGATACTCTCTGTAGAGTGCTATGCCTTCACGAGTAATTCATAAGCAGTTTTTGTAGAATGAATGTATTTTAAGCTAAGTTTCCTCTGATCTTATTCCAGGGTGGGCACATATGGCAGTGTTGATTTTGGAGTTAAATTTTGTTTTTGTTTCCCATCTCTCCTGCTCTTGACACCCTCCTTCTGAGTGGAGTCAGATTTGAAGGACTGAGAAAAAGCCCACATTGCGTTCCATCTGGGTTCCAACTACCAGATGCAGTGCCCCAGCTTCCCTCTCCGCACCATAAGCTCATGCCAACTGTAACGATGAGATGGGAGAACATAGATATCACAGGCCAAGCTCAAAAGCCACTTCTTCCTGAAGGTTGTTGGTAGTGTGTCCCACAGTGGTGCCCCAGCTTCTGCGATTCTGTGCCTTGCATCATTGAAAAATGATGTTTACAGAATGCTCAAGACATGTCTCCGATTCTTCATTTCTCGTTTCGTTCCCCTCCCCCCCCAAGTTGGCATAAGTATTGTGCAGATTTATATTTGAGAAGGTGAGCATCGAAAGGTTAGTGTCCCCTCCCCTTGTCCCTCCCCTTCCCCCAGTCACTTCAGAACTAATCTACCCTAAGATTCCACCAACACACTTTCTCAGCTTCTTCCAGGGTCTGAATTTGACAAAGGGTTATTTAAGTCCACTAGATGGTGCTGGTTATCTGTTGAAATGATTGCCCCCACCTTTCAAACTTTCCGAGGATGTTAGGCGTGAGAGTTAAGAGACTATTGGATTAAAATCTCAGGTCCCTTGAACTGTGCTTGGGTGTATCTTTAAATAGCCATTCAAGTGGGAGAAGTGAAAATTAGGTCTGAAAATAGTAGTAAATACTATAAATAGCCAATAGCAACCATTTGATGATTTCAGAAAAACAGGAAATTCTCACATTTATATAAAAAACAACAGATGTGCAAACTGTGTGCTTTCTTCTACTTCCTCTTTTTTGTACAACTTCCAGCGCCTTCCAGTCCAATGTGTCCACGGTGTGGTGTGGCCCACATACGCAAGGGTGAACGGGGAGAGTAAATCATGTCAAAGACAGTGAAGCCCAGGTAGCAAGTCGTCTCAGTTTTATTCCAAGTAAGTTGCCTATTGACGGAGTATCTTTTTATGGTATCCGTTTTAGCAACTAGAAATGAACTAAACCTGCTTGCAGAGGTTCTCGGTGATGTCCAAGGATCACTTAGGGGGGTTGTTAGTCCCTTCCCACTGATTCTGCAGGTCCAGGTACCGCACCAGAGCCTGCGTTTCAGACAGTACAGCAGGCAGTGATTCTGGAACCAACAGTTGGACCCTGAGCCTACTGGGGAAGCAGAGATAGGAGTTCGAGTTTCAGAGGGTGGGTGGTGGGGCCGCTGCTGCTCCCAGAGGCTCTCCAGGAGATGGCTCCCACCAGGGCTCTGAACAGTGACAGCAGGTGCTTCCTTCTGTAAAAAGAAAAGTAGAAAATAGGAAATCTTTGGCCCCTCCCACTTCCTTCATTCCACACCTCCTCTCTCCTCCGCTCTACTGTGAATGCCTCTGTGGAACGAATCAGATCCTGCTCAATGGATACCTTTATTTCTTCAAAAAAAATTAGGATTTTCTTTTAAAGCCTTGATACTTTTAAATGCTTATTGTCCCAAAACCATAATGATGCCTTCAGATTTTTTTTTTACAGTGAAAGGAGTTAGTACGTACATTGTCATGTGACCTTCACTTGTTCAGGGGCTGAGAATGTCAAGTGGAGCTTGCCAGATGGTGAAGATGATGATAATCAGCAAATACACTGGCGCACACACATGTACTTATCCCCCAAACACACATGTGCATGCACACACACATGCACACACACACACACACAAAGAGCAGTAGAGCAGGTTGCAGAGATTTCTCTTTAAGGACTTTTATTTTTGTTAATGTATTTGTATGTGTGAGAGAGACTCTGTGTGTGTGTGTGTGTGTGTG
>JADRCC010440148.1:470-13485 GCA_019843855.1 Hylomyscus alleni
GAGAGAGAGAGAGAGAGAGAGAGAGAGAGAGAGAGAGAGAGAGAAACTGGAAAAATAGTATCTCAGACTGCCCTCTGACCTACACACATATATGCACATGAATACACACACACACAAGTAAAATAGAAAGTAAAACAAAATAAGGTAGCACCACAACTAAACATAAACTAAACTAAACTAACATTTCCATCTCTGTTCAGAAAGGCAGGCTTGCAGAGGGAGAAATCACAGCAGTCAGAAGCCACAATGTCTGTCTTGGTTCTGCTTCTGACTTGCTCTATGGATTCGGATGACTTCTCCTTCTCCTATGTGGCCTCGAGCCTCCCTGTCTACAGGACGGGAGCAGAGGCACTAACCGATTTCTGAGGAGCTCCTTCCCACACAGCTCTTGAGCCTCCATGGTATTCGTCATCTTTCTTTAATCCACTGAAGACTCTTGCTCCCTTAGCCAAGGCACGCACAATACAGCCTAACACAAAGGAAAATTTCTTCCGTTTTCCATATTGCAGTAAAAACTCCTCAGAGGGGTATTGTGGTTGTTTTAAAACCTAAAACCAGAAGTTCAGGCTCAGCGAAGAGACCAAAGGTTGTTGAAAGGCTTGGTACTCACATAGAAACGAAGAGCCTGACTCTGGAGAGCACTGCCTCTACATATAGGTAAGGGGTCACGGGGTCAGAGGTGTTACCAGGGCTCAGCTGTACTGCTGTATGCAAAGTAAGGACTGTGCTCCACAGAAGCTGCTCATCTGTCACGTGGGACTGAGAATCCTTCCTGTTTCCCTCTGGAAGGGTCCTGAAGGTGATGTTAACACAAATGTGGTTGGACGGGTGGAATCATGTAACCTTTTGGGTTCTGGCTGCAGTTCCTGATGTAGACTTCTGGAGGTCACTGACAACTAACTCCCCATCTACTCCCCCAGCTTGGGGGAGCTGGTTTCACTTTGGAGAGTTAACCCCACCTCGATTCCGCCTCAATGTATTTTGGAGAAAATTGAATCAACCTCCATCCCTTCCGCCCCTGTGTATAGCACTCCCTCTACATGGGCAAGGAGGGAGGGATTTTTATTTTTAAACAGAAAAAAGATGAATTAAATCTGGCTAGTCACTTTTTTCTGAGAGCATGAAAAATGAGTAAATTTAACAAAATTTTGACTTATTCAATTCCCAAAGTATTTTATTATGGCATAAAATATTTTATTCTATAATATATTTTACCATGGCTTGGGGATTCCAACTTTACTGATTTTTCCCTTATGTCTCAAATCTAATTTTGTTCTTGATAGAACACCAACAGGATCCAAAGGAATCGATAGGTCACCACAGACATAAAAGATGCATTTATTAATTATCTGCTGAATGCCCAGTCTTAGAACATGCTCACATGAAAAAGGCAGACATGCAGACCCTGCCCTTCCTGATGGGAAGAAGCAACTCTAAATGGGCTCTTCCTTCTGACACATTCTTCTAGCTAAAATCCTTGCAGCTCAGAGCACACTGCTGGGAAAGATGTTCATCGTGCTCTGTTGTGTCCTCCCCCACCCCCGACACACACACTTCGATTTCTTATGATCTTGCTTTGTCTCACAGCAAGCAGCACGCTAACTGAGAAAGTAATTCAGAATGAGTTCTGCTCCCAGGCTGCTTGTAGCATTAAGTAACATCTAGTGCTTAGGACACATGTCAGTCATTCTTGAAATGTCTCTATTGGAGGTAAAGGCAGCCATGCAGAAGCCTCCCACCTCCGCAGCTTCTGAGGGCATCAACACAATGGCTCTCATTACCCCTGGATTATGTATGCCTATCTTGCTTTCACTTTTGATTGGCATGATTGAACAGCCTGGGTCAGACAGCTCTGCTACCCACTCTACATCATTAGTTACTATTCCCAGCCAAATCTATATTCATCTGAATACCACTTTAAGACACAATAAGGCACAAAATGAGAAACTTGTGCAACACAAATGTCTCTCGTACCTCATGTAATGAAGGGGTGCCACCTTGCTTGACTCTTGGCACTGACTTTTTCTAGAGTCAGAGTCTCTTTATCTCCTCAAGCTCCAACTTCCTCAATGAAAAAAAAAAACACTTTAAAATATCCATTAAGAAATAAAGTCCCTGCCCTCGATGAGCTTCAAATATAAGGAAACCATATTAAAACTAATCAATTAAGCACAGTTTTGACCTTACTCTAAAAGTTTACTTGGTGTAAATGTAGCATTTGGGGTACTTTCACATTTGAATAGAATAGAAATGATTCTTTGGACAAAGAAATAAATTAAAAAAATAAATAAATACATCAGTCAATAAGTAAAGTAAATTAGAAAGCCACCACTGAACAGCCACTGCCTCGTAATCACTAACAATCAGGACTATGATATTGGACTCTGGGAAAAGGAGAATCCACCTTGGCCCAGAGATCAAAGATAAGATCTCCAGTAACATAAGGAGAATGTGTCATGTGCTTCCTCATACAAAGTGCTGAAGAGGGTGTAAAGAAGTCTCCACTGTTCCTGTTAGAACGTGTATCTAACAATAAAAAGCCAAGAGGGAAAGCCAAACTAGGAACTCTTCTACAAAATAGCTGACTAATACTATTTAAAGATGTGGAGGACCCGTTTAAAGGAAGAAATATTATGGAGCTATTTGAGATTAAGGGAGGTTAAAGAGACGTGATGACTAAATCCAGTTTGGGTCAGAGGACAGAAAAGATATCTTTTTATTCTACTTGACATTAGTAAGAGTTAGAGAATGTATATAGTCTGTAGATGAGATAATAACACTACATTAATGATAACTTTATTGTTATTAAAATTATACTATGTTTATATGAAAATGTCCTTGCATCATTTAGGGAACAGACACTGAGGTCTGTAAGGATAAAAGGACACCATATTTGTAATTTCTCTCAAGTAGCTAGAAAATAATTAAAATTTGTATGTGTAAATAATAGGTAGAAATTAATACGCTAAGGCAAACCTTTCAAATACTGACACAATATTTGGGTAATATAGATGAAGTATATTTGAATTGTCTTTTCATTCTATGGCCATACCACCCTGAACATGCTCGATCTCGTCTGAATTGTCTCTTCAGCTTTAGTGTTATGTTTTAACAGTGAACAACCTAACCAGTACATGATAACTAGTATTGCTAGTAGTCAGACTGGCTCCTGCTCTTTTTCCAGTGTGACAACGGCATGAAGATGGAAACATTTACCACGTAATCTCACCAAAAAAAAAAAAAAAATAAGTTTTATGGTGATTCTAATTAAGACTCTTAAATATAATTTTCATGTTATAAAAATAAAAGGGAAGATGAATGAGATAAATGACACTAAGTAGAAATAACTTTTAAAAATTCAGGACTGTGAACCATCCTACAAAACAATTAAGTTGGACTGACCCAGGTGTAAAATGTCAGGTATGGGGATGTCAGCAGAAGGAAAGACATATTCCACATTAAAAGGCCTGAGAGAAATAGCCATCAGGAAACTATATAATTCAAGATGTGATCTTGTTTCAAATTTTTAACTCCAGAAAATACTTTGAAACAAATGGGAAACTTAAATCTAGAGTGAGGATTCCATATTCCTGTGAAACCTTGGTTAATTTTTTGTAACATGCAACAGCGTATGACTATATATCACCCTCCTCTTTAGCATATGCCCACTGGAGTATTCACTGATGAAGTGTGGTCATGCTAGTGAGAATACTGTCAAGTGGCACAGACAATATTATGAAGTAAGAGATGGAGGCACAAAGAGTAAATGGAATGCTGTATTAACAAGTATTGGAGTCTAGATTTAAAGAAGTATATGAGTTTTTTTATTGTCTTAAATTCTCTCATAGCATTTTATTTTATAAAAAGCATTGGGAAAAAATAATGACACCTCTGCTTCAAAATGCTTTCATTCCAAAATATATTGAAAATAAAAGTGAGTTCTAAGTGAGCAAAAGATTAAAAAGATGCTAGTCCATTACTTAAGTTTTTCCCTAAACTCTTAGTTTGAGAAAATTTACAAAACTCTTCTCTTGGGGTTGAGCTGAAGCATATTGGAGAAGAGCGTCTCCAACTCCAAGGAGACCTCAGAGGCCAACAGAACAGGGTATATACAGTCTGGCTGCCTCCAGGATCAAATCCTTCCAGACCTAGTAGACTGTGAGATTCCTCAGTCCGAGATTCTCTCTAGAGTCTAAGGCTCATCCGTAAGGTGGATGCACAGCTTCCTCTCACATTTCTTTCTGGCTGAGATAACGAATAGGTGCAGATCATCTTTCCACAGCCCTGCTTCTCAACCTTCCTCATGCTGCGACCCTTCAGTACAGTTCCTCATTGTTAGAGTGGTGAGCTCCAACCGCAAAATCACTTTTCTGCAACTTCACAACTGTAAGTTTGCTACCGTTATGAATCATAATGTAAATGTCTTCTATGCAGCATATCTGATAGGTGACCCCAAAGAGGGTCTCAACCCACAAGTTGAGAACAGCTCATCTACATGAATGTTTTCTTGTCCTGAATTTCCAATGCTCTTGAATGTTTACATGTTTTCCTGTTTTTCACGTGAGCATTTCATGCAATACATGGGAGTGTTGTCCCTACACGGAGACAAGAAGACAGCAGAACCCTATTCAGCACGGTTTGTGTGGGAACCGTGTAGTAGACTCAGAGTGAGGAATCACGGTGATGCCACTGGCAGAAGTGACATGACTGGTTACTGGCACGACATATGGCATGTTGTAACTGGCATACTGATTTAAACCTGAAATTTCGATGAGCAAGGTCCTTACGTTGTAAGATTGCTTACAGCCGATGTCTTAGTAACTGCAATTGGAACCAGCTCTTCAGAGAGTGACATAGTCAGGGCTCACTTGACCCTCTGTAGGGAATGAATCATTTAAGACTCATGAAATACAGTCTTTTGAATGAGTGTCACTGGTCAGTAGGAGAACTCAACAAGGAACTAGCTGAGAGCTGGAATAGTTCACTGGAAAACCATGCCACTCCCAGGAAACCTTGCATCTGACTAATAATCCTTCCTCTTTTTCCTGAATAGCTGGAATCTTTTATACCAAAGCATCGCCCTAGAGAGCTCATGGGGAAAAGCTAGGTAGTCTAGTACATTCACATCAGCATGTCAACTACCGATAGATGCTGCCCTTAAGTCCATTGTATGCTTTCATAGTCAGCTAAGGTCCAACTAAGTGTTAACATTCTGGGCAGGGAAGTCGTAAGCGTCTTAGTAACTAAGCAAAAACCATTCCAGTTCCTTTAAGTGTGCTAGAAAGAACAGGTGTTGAGTAGTTTTAAAATATACTAGTCCTCTTGGTCACAATATAGCGCATACATATGTTTATTACTACTCTATGTCATTCCTTAGTAAAACCAACATAGTTGAATCTATCAATAGTTGCTAATATTTATATTTGGTGGTGATTGGTATTTGCTGTTTTTTCAAGAACATCAAAAGAATCATTTGGTGAGATTATTCACTGCCTCTCAAATAAGTAAAATATCTCTAATATCACACTGATACTTGCATAATTAAGTTCATCAGTCCAGGCGCAGGAACAGTTTAAGGGTTTCCTAACCTTGCTTTGGACTCCTGCCAGTAGGCTCACCAGTATGCATGCCTCTGCTTCCTCTAGGGTAGATCAAAACAAAAGCAAGCATGTTCTTGCTACGTGCCCAAAAAGGAAAAAAAAAATCCCTTAACTTGACTACTATTCATCAAGAGAGTATTCAATAATATCTCTTTCCAGATAGATCAATCTTCTAACTTCACAGCCACCAAAAGCGCTGGAAAAAAAAAAACCCAAAAACTACTCTTTAATATGTATTTCTCAATGGTACAAGTTAAGTCTCTGTAAGTAGAACAGTCAATCAAAACTGGAATGCCTTTGATGAGCATTTCCTTCACTATATTATAATGCTAATTTAAACCCTGTGAGTGTGTAGTGTTTTCACCTCAACCTAGTCCTCAATGGTTATGTGATCTTAGCAAATCATTTAACTGTGAGTCTCAGCTTCTAGGGAACATCCCTCATCGGCCTTAGAGCACTCTCATGAGTAATAAACAGATCACAGTAATATATGAGCAGTGAGATTCAGTACAAACATAGCCACAAAGTCAGCATCTCACCTCATTACCCACTTTGAGAAATTAATGCAAATGTGGGCCTTGCTTCTGAGGATTCACAGTATAAAGAACAAAAATAGAAATTAACATACTCACTAATGAATCATTGGACAAATTACCACATTCCCGGGGATGTAATATGTTTCCTGATCTTTGGAAATGTTTCATTAGGGACATGCACACACACACACACACTCACACGTGCGTGTGCACACACACACACACACACACACACACAGAAAGAGAGAGAGAGACAGAGACAGAGACAGAGACAGAGAGAAAGATAGGAAGACAGGGAGAAATAAAATAAAACCCAGCAAGTGAAGTCCAAGCTTTGAAGAAAACATGGTATGGGCATTAAAATGAAAAAAAAAAATCTTAATTCCATACTGGCGATACACGATTGCTTCATATGATGTATGACTGTATAACCCGCTGCCCATGTCTGTTCTCACTGGAAGCTGGCCACTTCAGTAATTTGGAAGGTCACAAAGACACATTTTAACTGTCTTGCCCACTCAGTATTGGCTGTTCCACTTACTTGCCATGCGTGCTTCTCCTTTTGGGAACCTCCTTTCCACAAGGCTATCTCTGTGGTTACACAGTACACATTACAGATGTGCAGGCAGAAAGAGCAAGCTGGATTTAGTTTTCATATCTGAAAAAGATCCAAACACATTTCATGGATCATTCATTTAAGAGCAGCTGTGCATTGCCAACTGTCAGGATCCTAGTGAAGATGTGAGAGACGAATTATTCACTTCGGAAGCTTTTCTATGAGTGCAGCCCACTGCTAAGGGGCAGAATTGGGAAGTTAGTACTCACTGTGCAAAAGCCTAAGACTAGACTCACAGCTCCTGGATACACAGTGCCCTTACCATGCAGGAGTGAAGCAGGGAGGGAGTCATCATTGCTTGAATCCCCCAAGAAAGTCAGGGATATGTCTGCCATCCCTGTGTGCTGGAGTGTCTGCATCTGAGGGAGATCTGGGTTACCCAATCAGGAAAATGCCTCTCTTGAACATTGAATATCAAGGTATATTAGCCACTTTTCATGTTCCTGAGACAATAATGCTTGACAGAAGCAACTTGTGGAAGAAAAGACTGATTTTGACTTATGGTTTGAGAGTACAGTACATCATGGTGAAGAAGTCATGGGCCAAAAACATGAGAAAACTGGTCATACCACATCCTTGGTAAGGAAACAGGAAGAAAATGGTGGGGTGGGGGGGGGAAGGAAGAGAAAGGTCACATTCAGCTCACTCTCTCCTTTTGAATAATCCACAGACAGTGGGCCCACATTGCTCACAGAGTCAGTCTTCTGACCCCAGTTAAGCCTCTCTGGAAACATACTTGTATATAGAAACAACTGAGAAGCATTATTATAATCCTAAATCCAGCAAACCGTTGATGATGTTAGCCATCACACAGGGGACTGTGCAAGCAAACAGAGTCATTTGAGGAGTTAATCACAAAGACAGTACTGATAAATCAAATACATGATCAGGCAGTGCCTTGGGCCCATGATGACAGTAACAGAGACCTAAGGAGACTGTGCCATGATTGTTTAACATTTCCAATTCCCTATGTTTTTTCTACCCTGTGCTTAACTCACTAGTCATTCAATGACTCTGGGTCCACCAGGTACTCATTGTCTCCAAAACATCATATTCAGGGAAAATGGCCAAAGTCTAAAGATGATTACTTCATTATAACAAAGAAGTCAACTCAGCTATAATAATAATAATAATAATAATAATAATAATAATAATAAACTGTTAAGTAAATTCTGATCATATTTTCCATTCCATTTGCTTCAGTCTTTCTTATACCAGTACTGTGTTGTAGGCTCTCCCTTAAGTGACTTGCTAGAGAAGTGAAGACGAGGGCTGTAGGTACAGATATAAGTGTCGCATTCTCTGTGCTTGTAGATGTGTACCATAGAGTGATTGTAAGGAGACAGAACTCAGTTTTTGTCCCACTTTCTTGTGGATCCCCACTGGATTCCTTTTCTCTGGGCTCTCGGGTTCTACAACCAGCAGCTTCTTCTTCAAGCACATTGCTTTCTAATCTGTCTTTCTCATTATATGCGTAAGTTGGTGGATTGTGGGTTTATATCCTCTTTTTATGTTTCCATTGTCATAACGCTCCCTCTCATGCCTGAGAAATCAAAGGTTCTCCTTACAGCAATATGTGTGGCCAATCACCATAAACATCTTGTGACATAATAATGATGCTTCTCTATACTAGCCCTCATTTTAGAAACAATTACACAACAAATAATTTAATTATGTGAGGTCCATAGTATCTTTATGTTAGGTCTTTATTCAATACAGTTGAGGAGGAGTGTTTAATATGATGGAAAACACAACAGGCTGTTAACTGCCCAGCACAGATATAAGCTAGAAGGAGATGTAAAGATTCTTAAATATCCCCCCATTCTTGCACCACTGGAAATCATGACCTGTCAAATGTTCTCCTTTGCCATCATAAGATGCAGAAGGATGGGCTCTTCTCACCATCAGTAAAGAGACAAAAGGAGAAGACAAAAAAAGGAAAGGACAGTCAATGACAGAGTGGGAAAATCCCCCAAGTTTCCAAGGACCCGAGCGGTTGTCACGGATGAGTGAAGGGCTTCTCAATCTAAGGCAAGATAGTTGCAAACAAGAGCCTGGGAAACATGCCTGACTAGTCCAGGGCAAAAGTAAGGGATGGAAATGGATTGGTTCCACCAGGCTTGTGAGACAGAATGGATAGATCAGCAACAGGTTATCACTGTCATGATTCTCAGTGTATCACCTGAAATGTCCAAGAATCATGGGAGAAACTGAACCTCAAAGACCATAATATTTCACTTAATTTACCAGGTCAATGAAGGACCAGGAACAAAAAGAGAAAATCATGCAAGTTCTAGGGGAAACTGGCCCGTGGCTGAAGTTCAAGACCAGGAGAAACCCAAAGCAGATATGGGATCAACAGTTTCCTGTTTGACAAGAAAGGGCCTTGGAAAACAGGCTAAGGAATATGAACTTCATGCAGAAGTCAACAGAAGGCATGGAACTGGAAGGGAGTTTATTCTTACAGATTCCAGTAAAGCCCGCTGAGAGAGAGCAATATGCATTCAGAAGCACTGCTAGGGTATCACTGGGCAAAAGGGACAACTGAACTGATGTGTTCTTTTTAGATATTTATATTTTTAATTTTTCATTAATTTGTTTATTCACTTTACATCTGGGTAGCAGTCCCCTCCCTCCTCTCCTCTCAGCCCCACTCTCACAAGTCTCTCCCCTCATTACACCTCCCCATTGGCTCAGAGAAGGGGAATCCCCTCCTTAGGTACCTACTCTCCCTGGAATATCAAGTCTCAGCAGTAGTAAGCACATTCTCTCCTACTGAGGTCTTACAGTCAAGATAGTGGAAGGGGATCCAATGCCAAGCAACCGAGTCAGAGACAGTTCCAGCTCCAGTTGACCAAAATGCACATCTGCTACAAATGTGTAGGAGTCCTAGGTCTAGCCCACATACACTTTTTGGTTAGTAGTCTCTGTGAGCCCCCATGGGCCCAGATTAGTTGCTTCTGTAGGTCTTCTTGTAGTGTCCCTGACCCTTCCAGCTTGCTCAATTCTATAGCCACTTCTCTACACAACTCCCCAAACTCCCCCTGATATTTGGCTGTGGTTCTCTGCCTCTGTTTCATCCCTTGCTGAATGACACCTCTCAGGAGACAATTGTGCTAACCTCCTGTCTACAAACATAGCAGAGTATCATTAGTAATGTCAGAGGCTGGCTCTCTCTCATGGGTCTCCAGTTGGGCCAGTGATTTGTGGCCATTCACTCAATCTCTACTCCATCTTTATCTCTGTGCATCTTCTAGGCAGGTTATGCCACTCTCACCAACAGACAGATAATTGAGACAGAAACTAAACAGAGAAATAATGAAACTAACAGAAGTCATTAATCAAATGGACCTATATCACCACCCGGTGAAATTAGAAAATTCTTATACTAGTAATTTAAAAGTACTAGAAAAACTCTAGAAAAAAAAAAGAAACAAGCACACTAAGGAGGAGTAGAAGGCATGAGATAATCAAAATCAGGGCTGAAATTAATCAGTTAGAAACAAAACAGTACAAACAATCAACAAAAACAAGAGCTGGTACTTTTTAGAAAATCAACAAGATAGACAAACCCTTAGCCAAACTAACTAAAAGGCAGAAAGACAGTATCTAAGTCAACAAAATGAGAAGTGAAAGGGAGTTATAACAGACACTGAAAAAAATCCAAAGAATCATTAATTTTGACTACAAAACACTGTATGCCACAAAACTGAAAAGTTTAAATAAAATGGATGATTTTCTAGATGATACCAATTACCAAAGTTCAATCAAGATCAGATAAACAATTACAGTAGTCCTATAATACCTAAGGAAATAGAAGCAGTAATTGAAAGTCTCCCAACCAAAAAATGCCCAGGTCCAGATGGTTTTAGTGCAGAATTCTACCAGACTTTCAAAAAAGAGCTAATATCATTACTCCTCAAACTATTCCACAAAACAGAAACAGAAGGAACACTACCAAACCCATTCTATGAGGCCACAGTCACCCTGACACCTAAAATGCACAAAAACTCAACAAAGAAAGAGAATTTCAGACCATTTTCCCTTATGGACAATGATGCAAGAATATTTAATAAAATACTTCTAAGCAAAATCTAAGAACATCAAAGACATTATCCGCCATCAAGTAGGCTTCATCCCAGGCATGCAAGGGTGGCTCAATATATGAAAATCTGTAAAAAATAAACCACCATGTAAGCAAACTGAAAGAAAAAAATTCACACGATCACCTCATCAGCTGCTGAAAAAGCCTTCAACAAAATACAACACCCCTTCATGTTAATCTTGGAGAGATTAGGGAAACAGAGTGCACACTTAAATATAATAAAGGCAATATACAGCAAGCCAATAGACAACATCAATTAAATGGAGAGTAACTAAAGCAATTTCACTAAATCAGGAACAAAGCTGTCCATCTCTCCATATTTTTCAATTTTTATGACATTATTTATTTATTTTGGGTGGTGTTGTACCACAGTGTGTGATTGGAGAGTAGAAGCTTGGTTGAGGATAGCTCCTGAAGTTGCTTTTTTTTTTTTTTTTTTTTTTTCTACCATGCCAATCTCAGGGATTAAGCTGAGATCCTCAGGCTTAGCAGCAGGAATTTCATCTCCTGAACCAACTCAGCCTTCACACAGGAGGGTCCAAAGCTCCAGAGGTCTTGGGTATCTCCATTCAGTCATAGGAATCACACAGCATACTAGATACATTCTGCAAATGCCAGGGTCTCTAAGACACACTTCATATTATGCTTCACTTAATCCTCCCCAAATCAAGTACCTGAATGAAGTTCACTTAATAGGCTAAAATGATGAAGACTGAGAAGATTCGGGTAAAACCATTGAGAAAAAAATGCTAATTATACTGTGCACAGAGGCATTTTGTTTTGTTTTTAAGTATTAACAGCATTATTGTGAGACTTTTTTTCTACAGAGTTAATTGAAATCTTGGGACAGGAAAAAAAAGGATGGGAAGGTTCAGGTTTTCTGCATGAATTTTATTTTGTTTCTGTTTTTCTCTTTGTGAGAATAACACAAGAAGGAAAAAATACATCTTTTTAATTCCTTTGTCAATTAAATTGCTGCAAACTGTCATCTGGCTTTTTGTTGGAAAAAAGAAACAAGACAACAGAAAAAAATAAAACATACACAGAAATCAGGTTCCAGAAGAGCCCAGGAACCAGACTAAAAGAGCATGAAGTTTAGATCTAAGACCATAAGTCTATGATTTTTTTAAATTAAATAGTGTGTGTGTGTGTGTGTGTGTGTGTGTGTGTGTGTGTGTGTGTGGTATGGGGGAAGGGTATGCAGATGAATTCAGGTGGGCAGAGAAGGTTCTGGATCCCCTGGAATTAGTGTGTGCTGCCCAGTGGGGAACTCTGGTTCCTTAAGTGAACAGCCCCTAGCCTGAATCTATGAAATTTCATACATCATGTAATATTGTTTTTCTTTTTTCCCTGCAAACACTTATACATGTGGGTGCTTTGTATGGTGCCTTACCATGTAATTTGGTGACTGTAATGACATTGACTGACACTTACTGAAACACTTAATTTTGTTCCATGTACCTTGTTCAAAGCCCTGAGCAGCCCTGCAGCATACAAGTGTGGGAGTATTGTCCTGACTGGAGACTCCATCTACTCAGGCATGCGGTCAACAGTGTCATGGAATTCACACCCACAGAGCACCTCCCTGCTCCACAGTTCGAGCCCTCCCTACCACTGTGTGGATAAAAATGGCAGTCACCACTGTGGAAGAGAAACAAAGAGTTTGGGGTATTATGTCTCCATCAAAATGGAAGAACCAAGGCTTAACCCCTGGTAACAGAAACTGGGAGTCTGTTACATAAGCCACACTGGTTCTCCATTTTTAAAAAAACAAAATAAAATTCAAGTTTATCAAGTGCTCTAAAGATATCAAACTATGAGCTTCAGCAGATGGTAATAAAAGCACTGGCCGAAAGCCCCCAGTACAGATTCAAAGGCAGTTCTGCCGAAGAAGTCATGGCTGACTCACAGAGGTGGCCATTGCAGCTAAGTTTCTGGAGTGTTATTAAGCAGTACATATCTGGGGATTTTCGGATGTACTCTTCATTTCTGCTTCATATGACATCTGGCTGGCAGCCCTACCCAGAGAAACTACCATTAAAATGTGCATGAATCAGAGGAAACCTCCCACAGAACTGAAAATCAACCCTGAAGAAAATAACCCAAAAGCTTGAGAGCTCCACTTTGCATGATGGGACATAACTAAAATGTCTGAGTT
>JADRCC010440155.1:0-10200 GCA_019843855.1 Hylomyscus alleni
ATAGCATTCAAGTATTTTGATAGCAGTAATCTTTGTTTCCCATACTTATTGGTGATGAAAAGGGAGGGGGGAAAAAGAATGGATTCAGACAAGATGAGAAGTTGAGATCACTAAGATCATGAAGTAGTGTGTGATGGTACACTGTAAGGAAACTGAGCAGTATAACCTGTGGGTAAATAGAGTAAAGCATTCCTGAGGTTTGGACATATTGGATACGGCATAAGTATTTCAGGCTTTGTTGTTTTTCTCCCGTATAGGTAGAATTAAACAACTCATAGAACTTGACTACCTGAATCCGGGCAGTATCCGTCTCTTTATTCTTGACGAAGCAGATAAGCTTTTAGAAGAAGGCAGTTTCCAAGAGCAAATAAAGTAAGAAAACTAACCTGAATACAAAAATGTTGCAGCAAAGCATTTGTCTTTAGCTTTTCCAGGTAGTGTTTGCTGCCTGCATAGTTTTCATGGGTATGTTTTCCTGTATTTTTACAGTTGGATTTACTCCTCTTTACCTGCGAGTAAACAGATGCTGGCAGTATCTGCTACTTACCCTGAAATTTTGGCTAATGCTTTGACAAGGTATATGAGAGATCCCACTTTTGTAAGGTTGAATCCCAGTGATCCAAGTCTCATCGGTATGTATAGATTTTACATTATTAGTGTGTGATGTCCTGGAGCTTTTCTCTCGTCTAATTGACTATTTCCATGTCATAGTTGCTATTGGAATTTACTGGATGTGTTTGTTTTAACTGGGACTCCTGACTTCTTTATAGGTTTGAAGCAGTACTACCAAGTTGTCAATTTTTATCCTTTGGCTCATAAGATTTTTGAGGAAAAGACTCAGCACTTACAGGAACTTTTTAGTAAAGTCCCATTTAATCAAGCCTTGGTGTTTTCTAATTTGCACAGCAGGTAATATAACTTAATCTAGGGAACTTAAAAAATCTAAAGAGTAGGCATGGGGCAATAGTTGAAGGTTGTAAATCTTTTCCCTTTTTTTGTAGAGCTCAACATTTGGCTGACATCCTTTCTTCTAAAGGTTTTCCTACAGAATGCATCTCAGGCAAGTTCCACACTCTACTTGGGTTTAATGTATTGCCTTGAAGCCTTCCATGTCAAAAGAGAAAAACATACACTTCTCAAGTTGTTTCCAGAGTGTGAGGTTTTTCCTTTTTTTGTGTGCATGTTTTGTTTTGAAGGAGTAAGGTGCTGTATAGTAACAATTTAGAAAATCAGTGATCAGAAATATTTAAATTTTTAATTGAAATCTCTGAGTTATATTTGCAAAGAACTTAATACTATAAAGTTTATCTTCATTGTCTTGATATGTTTCTTCAGTATAATCAAATCATTATTAAATTGCAAAAAATTAAGGCGTGGTGCTGCATGTCCCCTATAGGCAGACAGGAAGGTCATGAGCTTCAGGCCATATGTGAATATGTTACACTTTAGGTCAGTATAGGTGTCTTAGAAAACAAACATGCTAAGACGAGCTGAGTTTATCTATCTTCTCTGCTCCCCTACCATCAGACATGGCCTTTTATATAGATGTAAGTACTTTCCTACTGAGCTATAGCTCCCGCCCATGAATCGACTTAATGATCTGTGGAAGGCAAAAGTGACTCACTTCATCCACAGAGTTTATTAATTGCTGGATTAAAGATTTAAAGGAATTTTTGGTCATGAGATCTTTTGTTTTATATGTCATAACTTGTTAGTTGGAACATGCTCAGTATTAGGGAGACTATTTCTGTTTTTTTGTTTTTTGGTTTTTTTATTATTAAGATGACACTGTAGCTGCCAGACACACTAGAAGAGGACATCGTATCCCTATTACAGATGGTTGTGAGCCATCATATGGTTGCTCAGGACCTCTGGAAGAGCAGTCAGCCCAAGCTATCTCTCTAGCCTGAGACTGTTTCTTAATGGGCTGATAGCTTAACTCTGGATCACCTTTCAAAACCAGAGTTATGGGTTGTAGAAGGGATTCAGTGTTAAAGACCTTCCCTGTGCAATCCTTTGCATAGGAGTTTGGATCTCACTACCCATGTGACAAGCCAGTTAGTGTTCTTGCTCCTGGGGATCTGATGCCCTCTCCTGGCCTCTGTGTGCATAGGCACGTTCATCTGCATACAATCAGACACAGACACAGCACACACAGACTCACAGATCTTAAAAACAAGGTTTGTAACTAGTTGGGAAGACCATTTACTGTCAGATATAAAGACACAAGCACATACAGAAATCTTACAAATCTCACAAATGTTAAAGAATTGTAAAGAGTTGGAAAGAACATTTTTTTCCTCTAAATGTTTGCTGTTAGACTTTGCAATGTTGCCATTTAAAAATGATTTTTGATTTTCAAATTGATAGCTTAAAGCATACTTTGAAAAATATTGACTTTACATTTTAGTACTCATATTTTCACAGAACAGAATTAACTAATTAACTAATATTTCTTTAAAACATTAAGACTGGGAATTATGATTCTTGCTTATTGTGGATTTGATAAATATATCTTAGCTTAAGTTTTTGTTGATGTTTTTGAGATGGAATCCTATAGAGTCTAGGCTGGCCTTGAACTCTGGCTTTTCCTACCTCAGCCTCTGTTAGGATGACAGATAGCAAGTGTGTGCCACCATTCCTGGCTTGCTTAGATGTTTTAAAATGACTTCTTTGGGGATGGGGTCTTTTTAGGTAACATGAATCAGAATCAGCGCCTTGATGCTATGGCTAAACTGAAGCAGTTTCATTGCAGAGTCCTCATTTCTACAGATTTGGTAAAGCTCATGCTTGGTTTGGGTGGCTGTTGGCTTGGCATGTATTGTTATCAGATTGCTGTCCTGTTTCATGTAGGTACCTGTCAGGTACCATAGGTTAAAGTTATCTTTCTAGTTCTGGGAAAAGTGCTTTCTTAAAAACGTGTTTAATATTTGCTTTGAAATAGGTTTAGTCCTACTTATTCACTAGAAATAGATTTCTTTTTCCTTTGAATCCTAAGTATTTGCCCATTTTAAATTTGGCTTTTGGTTATATCAGAAGAGCATAGTGTGCATTGGTAGCCATACTATAATTAATACAAACAAACAATTGTCTTCAAGACTTCCCGTGGGATTGATGCAGAGAAGGTGAATCTAGTTGTAAATCTGGATGTGCCGTCAGACTGGGAGACTTACATGCATCGAATTGGCAGAGCTGGTCGTTTTGGTAAGGAACAAGGAAGTTTAGTTCTTTAACAAGAAGACTAATGTGAAGGGTACTTGGACTGTTGTTTCTGTGGAAACGAGTTACGACGTCATTCCTTGCTCTTAGGAACATTGGGGCTGACAGTAACCTACTGTTGCAGAGGGGAGGAAGAAAATATGATGATGAAGATTGCCCAGAAATGTAATATCAACCTTCTCCCTTTACCAGGTATGTGTTTGTTTCCTTTTGACATTCTTTTACTATCATATTTATTATTGCTTATTTATTTTGAGGCAAGGTCTCTTTATGTAGCTATGGCTGACCTAGTACCCACTATGTTGACCAGATTGGACTTGAACTCACAGAGATCTGCCTCTGTCTCCCGAGTGCTGGGATTAAAGGTGTACATCACCATGCCCATTAGTCAAAAGTTTTGACATTCTTATAGTTGTAGTGATGATATAGGCATAATAAAAATAATATTATATCTACTATATATGTTCATTCATTAATTCTTACCATAAACCTGTGAGGTACACAGTATTGCTAATCTGTGTCTTGTAGATTAAGATATTTGAACATACCTTAACATGTAGGTTAAGTAAAAGTATTAACTGCTAAATAGATATTTCAAGCTAACTGCTTGACACGTGAAAAATATTTGACTGTTTAGTTATAGGCTTTGCAGTTTTATTTTATTTTTGAGACAGAGTCTCACTATGTAGCCTTGCCTGGTCTGGTATATGATATGTAGACCACACTGGCTTCTAACTCACAAAGATTCACCTACCTCTAGTGCTGGGATTAAAGTTGTGTACCACCATGCCTGGGGTGAGAATTTCTTATTCTTCCTTTTATATAGATCCTATTCCTCCTGGCCTGATGGAAGAATGCTTGGATTGGGATGTGGAAGTTAAAGCTGCCATGCATACTTATAGCTCACCAACTGTATCTACCCAGTCCCCCAAAAAGCAAGTTCAAAAACTAGAGAGAGCCTTCCAGTCTCAGAGAACTCCTGGTAACCAATTACCTTCCTCTAGAAATACTTCTGTATCTACACTATCAGCCAAATCAAAACACAGCAAACAAAAGCCTCCTGTGAAAAGCCACTCAGAGTGTGGAATCATAGAAAAGGCAGCTCCACCACAAGAGTTGGGTTGTACCACACATCTGGAAGAGCAAGCTAAGAATTCTGTTCAGACCTCTGTTGGGGACTCCTCCAGTAACAGCCAGCATCAGGCCAAAGATACCTCACCTGGCTCACTCCCTAAAATTCCCTGTCTGTCTTCTTTTAAAGTCCATCAGCCACGTACTTTGACTTTTGCAGAAGTGGTAGAAGATTATGAGCACTATATTAAAGAGGGGTTAGAGAAACCTGTGGAAATTATTCGGCACTACACAGGACCTGAGGCTCAGACTGGGAATCCTCAGAATGGCTTTGTGAGAAATAGAGTTTCTGAAGATAGAGCACAGATGTTGGTGAGTAGTAGCCAGTCTGGAGACTCAGAGAGTGACAGCGATTCTTGCAGCTCAAGGACTTCTTCCCAGAGCAAAGGCAATAAGTCTTACTTGGAAGGCTCTTCTGACACTCAGTTGAAAGACTCTGAATGTACTCCTGCAGGTGGCCCTCTCTCTTTGGAACAAGTTCAGAATGGAAATGATACTCCAACTCAAGTGGAGTATCAAGAATCCCCAGAAACCCAGGTAAAGGCAAGGCATAAAGAAGGAGCTAACCAAAGGTCTAAGCAAAGTCGGAGAAACCCACCAAGGCGCTCCTCCTATCGAGTACAGACAGAACCCCAGGAAGAGGGTTGGTATGACTGTCACAGGGAAACAAATGCGAGTTTTTCTGATACCTACCAGGATTATGAGGAGTACTGGAGAGCATATTACAGGGCATGGCAAGAGTATTATGCTGCTGCTTCCCATTCATACTACTGGAATGCTCAGAGACATCCAAGTTGGATGGCTGCCTATCATATGAATACAGTTTATCTGCAAGAGATGATGCGTGGTAACCAATGAGGTTAGCATGTGCCAGAGACTATTGACTGTCAACAGATAATTAGATATGCGTTCTTGACCTAGAGCAAGTGGGGTTTGGTGGCATTTTGGAGGAACTTGAGAGGACTTGAGGCTTTCTACTGGGACACAACTATTTTTCAGATTATTTTTAGAACTTGGATCTAAAGACCCCCCAAGGTGCCACTTCATGTAGGCTGTTCCCAAAAGAAATCTTTAAAAAGGTGACTTATGCCACTCGTTATTTAAAAAACAAAATAAAAACAGTTAAAATTTGAATTTAATGTCAGTTTATTCTGTCGAGTTTCTTACAAAAGAATTGCACTACATTTTCTTTTTAAAAAAAATGATTTATTTATTATGTATAGAGCATTCTACCTGTATGTATGCAGGCCAGAAGAGGGCACCAGATCTCATTATAGTTAGGAGTCACCTTATGATTGCTGGGAATTGAACTTTGCTCTAGAAGAGCAGCCAGTGCTCTTAACCTCTGAGCCGTCTCTCCAGGACTTGTATTACATTTCTATACTGCTGCATACTTGTGGAAGTTTTACCATGGTAGATCTTTGATGTTTAGGCAGGAAGGAATTTTTTAATGTTCTCTGCTTCCAGTGGTGCTTCTTTTAGCCATGAGAACAGACTTAGGTAAATGTGCTGAATGCTTTCTGTTCATCTTCCAGATGAAGCTTGAAGATGCCCGCATTTCACTGTGTTAGACCTTCTACTTATGAAAGGGGCAGCTTGTCCTCTTGGATCTTGGGTTCTAAACCTTTTAGAAGCTATAGATAGGTTGACTTCAGAAAATTTCTCATTCTTTAGTGGGATTGTGAAGAGAATTTCAAAGGGCCCATAGGTTCTCGGAAGTGTATCTATGCAACCCTGCTTGAGACTTGACCTGGATTGCATAGATGAAGACCTACTACTCTGCAGCTAGTAGACTAATGGAAGTTTCTAGTGTTCAGTGTTTGATGGGAGATGAGTTCATTCTGTTCTGACTCTTCCCATAGTATGTCTAATCTTGTTAATCTGTGTTAGAATTTTCTTTTTTTTTTTATTTTTTTTCCTTGAATACTAGGATCTAAGAAGATCTATCATTTTTCTGAGATGTAGTGTCTAAAATTATGATTTGGAAAAGTTATATAATTAGAGGCTAAGTGTTCTTCTGTCACTAAACTTTCCAGTCTGGGATCTTGCTGTGAACTGGTATTTAGGTAAGAGAATCCCTTATGTATTGAGCAGTCTATTCATTTTAAAACAAGTTCACTGTATACATACTTAGCAGTATAGATTCTTTATCCTAATGTCAGCAAATACGCATGGTCTTTGTCATTTAATATGAAATGTCCCTAGGATATTTATAGTCTTAAACTTAAGCTTGGATTTCTGTGATTTGGTGTGGTCATATACGGACATATCAATACTATACACGTATTGTGGAATTACATGAAATAATTTAGCAAACCTAGATTAGGTCCAATGTATTACTAAGATTTAGAGATTTTAATTGCACACTTAAATAAGGTCCTGTCATTACTATGTAATTGAACTTAACCTCTTTCTACTCTTTCCCCCCACATCAGAGTTAACTTCACAGTATGTCATTGCTAGGGGATTTTAATTAGGATACTACAGTATCTTAATTAGGGATGAGCTACCCTTTAGATTTGAAGTTAATTGGATTCTCTCTAGGTTTGTTTGGTGTTTGCTCCTCCTCCCTTTTTTTCTTTTGCTAGAAAATTTAGTTACTCCAAAGAATAATTTACATTCTTGAGTTATCCAAAGAAGCAGGTTTCTCCAAGATTTCTCTCCATGTTAACAATGAATGCCTAATTCAAGCTTCATGTATGTATGTACAGGGCTGAAGGGAGCTGGTAAGCATACTTGCCACTAAGCATGTGGCGGCAGAGTGAGCTCCACAGGAGAGAACTTCCTGCAAGTCCTCTCTGACTGCCAGGGACACACTCTGCCTCTACACTGCATGGAAAATAAAGCTGCCAAGTCCAGATAGTATATGAAGTAAAACTTGAGGAAGTTGAGGCACTTTGAGTCTGAGCATATACATATTTATGAAGGGGCTGAGGGATTTAATTCCCATGGGCTGGGACCAGGGAAGTTGCAGCTACAGAGGTGAAAGGAGGGGACATTACTATTTGTGCATGGCTTACTGTGTGGGAGGAGCATCACAGGAACTATCAGGCTAGGCATGTGTCCACATAATCTCTTCAGAACCATGGTTTACAGTAAAGTCAGTTGAGAATTCCATCATAAGAAAATTTGTCCTGGTTAAGACTTTACCTACTTGTAAACCTGGCACCAGTCATCTAACCTCTCAGAATCCAGCTTTCTCAATAAAATGAGACATTGGGTTAGACTTGTAGGGTTCCTTGTAAGATTTACTTTTTATATGATTCATAATGAGAAAGTATTTTATGAGGCTTAATCAAATCTGTAAAGTCTTTGTATAAATCAAGGTAATTTTTGAATTTTCAAAATCTTCATTACCTGTAATTAGGCTAAGCTTGAATTAGGTGTTCATTATTACATAATGATCTTGGTGAAACCTTGGGCTAGTTTCTTTTCTTTCTTGAAAATTTTTTTATGTGTGTGCGTGTATTTACTCACACGCACCCCCGGAGGCTAGAAAAGGGTGTTGGATCCCTTGGAACTAAAGTTCAAGACAATCAGCTGCCCAACATGGGTCCTCTGAAGAACAAGTGCTTTTAACCAGTGAGCTGTTGCTCCAGCTCTCTTCTGTGGATAAGTATAAGAACATATGAGATCATAGGTTACTTTCTTTTTTTATAAGTGTATCTTAAAGATAAACTTCAATACCAGAATACTTAAAAGTAATTGAAGAAGAATGATCTTATTGTGAATCAAGTCTACGAGTGATTTGGAAGAGAAGTTTTTGAGGACTTTTTCAATTTTCCTTTAAATATAAAACTATCTCAGATTTTCATGGCCATTGTTGACACCTTTGCAAAAGACTCTTGTCTTATTGAGGCAGAATATGTTTATTTTGTATCTTTTGAACAAGTGCATGTGTACTTCTTGATACTTGACGTTTAATGCTTTAAATATTTTGTTACAAGATGGGCATAAAGATGCACATGCCTTTAATCCTATCACTCAAGAGGCAAAGGCAAGCTGATCTCTTGAGTTCAAGGCCAGCCTGGTCTACATAGTGAGTTCAAGGACAGTCAGAGCTACATAGTAAGGGAAAAGTTTTATTCTATTTTAATTGTTTGTGTGCTTGCATTATAGTGCATGGGTGGAGGTCAGAGGAAAAACAGGAGTCAATTCTTTCCTTCCATCTGTAAATCTGGAATCAACACTCAGCATCAAACCAAGGGCTTTATGCACTGAGCCATATTCAGGGCCCACACTGAATGCTTTTTAATAAAGAGTTGCTGACTGCACTCAGTTGCTGAATACAGTTTTGTGGGTCTTTAGTGACACCTAGTGGGTGGTAAGTGCTTAGTGCTTAGAATGAATTTCATAGTTTACTTGGGCATACCGTTTCCCAAACCTTTTTACTATTTTCATTGGGATCTGGTGGTTGTGGAGAATGAAAAGAATTTGTGCTGTTGGATGGCAGAACATGAAAATGCTGCTTCTCTCACACCAACAGAATTGTTAGGTTTAAAGCAGAACTTCAAGATACGTAACCCAGCCTAATCCAACCCCTTTAAAATCTAGAAAGAAACTGAAAGGAAGACGTTAAAAAGTGACTGATGTGAAGTAGAAGATACATGACGAGCTTGTGTTTCTGTTGCCTGTCAGATCTTGAGGGGGAGGGGGAAGGAGGAGGGAAGAGAGGTTTGTTTGAGACCTTGGTCTAGGTGGAACAAACACTAGAGGATATATAAAGACGTCTTTGTTTGGAAACTGGTCCTTAAGAGAGAGCTGTGGACAGATTCAGCCTGGTGTCTGCTGTTAAAACGGTGAACCTGCACAAGGCATGTAGAAAGGCAAGAAGCTCCAGGAAGTTGGAAAGAGGGGGTGGGCTGGTTAGATGAGGCTGTTCCACCTAAGCTTATATTCCTGCTCTAGCAGCCTAGAAAGCTGGCTGGTGTAAGGCAATACTTTTGGAAAGGAAAAAACTGGTGTTAGAAAAAAAAAATTGTCACTTGGAGGCTTGTGGCACATAGTTTGTTTAATCCAGATTGGATACATCAGGTACAGCAGTGGCACAGGACTCAATACTGTAAATGATATACATGTTAGAACATTTGCACTACAGTTTCAAAAGAAGACAAGAAACTTAAGAGCTTTTTTCCCCACAGAAAGTTTTCACATTTGTCTTCCTGCAGTTTTTTTTATACAGTGTATTTCTTTGCCATTGTGATGTTGGTAAGCAAAGCCCAATAATTATACGAAAATAGAAAAGAACACACTTGATGTTTTCCACAGGAACATTAATGGGAGCGCATGACCTCTAAGGAAAACATTGGAATGTCTGGTTATCAAAAATATACCATCCCTCCCACCTCCCTGGTTTGAAAAATAGTCCATTGGTCCAAGGAGTCCCCTAGGACTTGGGTCTGTGCCCTGTACTGGCTAACGTGTCATCAGCCAGCATAGTTTAAACAACCTGCTAAGATAAATGTCATTCCAACATTTGATGAGAAAACGTAGAATATCCTGAATAAAAAACAAGACCCACAAGGAACCCCTTTAAAAAGCCATTTCGTTTTTCAAAGCCACTTTCCATTGGTTCTAATGCTTTCATGATGCTGTTTGGGCTCCAAGTGTCATGGGTCATGACAATGGTTTTCCTTTATCCCATCATTTTAAAGCTTTGCAAGTAATGAGAATTCATTAGCAAATCAGAGGAAAAATAAAAGTTTCTCCCATTCCTCTTATGGTGGTTGTTACCATGCTAGGCCAGCATGAAAGGGAAACTATTACTTTAAATGAACAGTATTGGGATCCTTCTGCCTTACTTAGTTAACCTAGTAATTGACGTGAGGGAGCCTGAATCACTAGAGTCCA
>JADRCC010440328.1:0-10819 GCA_019843855.1 Hylomyscus alleni
TAAGCTGCCTCTGAACACATGAGAGCAAGAGACCTGCCCCTACCCCTTGCAGACTGCAGCATTGAGTGAGCTAGCCAGAGCATTGTTGGCTAGCTTGCCCTGATGGTGTGGGTGTAGAAACGCTGATGGGCTGACAAACTCAGCTACCTCCCAGGTCCAGATCCAGGACTTTGTGTTGGCCCAGCCCAACATCTATTCTGCCTAGGAACTGCTAGAGCATGTGAAGGGGCCAGTCCTGCAGGCTCAAAGCTGAGTATCTCCATGACAGGGCAACAACAGGGTGTCTGAGAGAAATCCCAGTGAGGATCCATCACTGATAGGGTAGCAGAAGTCAGACCGATGACTCGTTGTAATGAACATTTGCAAGTAGAGATGTGTGGACAAAGGGATATACTGCGTGACACACATAACTCACTACAGCTTCCAAGACAAGATTGTTTTGAGGGTTGGATTTTTTTCTTCTATCTTCTTTTCTTTTGAAGAGGAGGTTGCAAAGGCAGAGAGTGGACAGGAAGAGACAGGGAGATGAGTAAGTTTGGGGAACAGGATATGAAATTCACAAAGAATCAATAGAGGAAGGAGGGGAAGAGGGAGGAAGAAGAGGGGGAAGTCCTAAAGTCAGCCAGGATACCCCTGAGTATAGAGTAAGACACCTAAAACTGGATGGCTGCTGTCCTAACAAGAAATACCATCTCAAAACCTAGCATCACTCCTAGACAGTCAAAATTCAATCACAGAGGGGCATATACAGACTGTGCCAGTATCTGAGAACCCCTGAGCCACTAATGAACTGTAGATGGGCATGCTTCTACAAGATATCTACCAGTGACATATTGGGTCTCAAATTTTAATTCAAAGATGAAACCCAGTTCAAAGTCTTCCTTGCAGAAAAGGAGGAATTCTACCACAATAGTGAGCGATAAACACGAAGCAGGTTTTAATCCTTGACTACAATCAAATTGTCAAAGAGCAAAGACCAGTAAGTAAAAAGTATGTAGTTAGTATTATCTAGGTGTGTGAAAGATATAATACAATAAATTTAAACTTATCTCTGACTAGCTTAAAAATAAATGAGTCTCAGAATATGGTTATTTTATTTGGCTTTGACAATTAATGGAAGGTAACCCCTAATCTACTTTTCTAACTGCTGGCCTGACTACCTGCCCAGCGGTGTACCCCAAATACTTGCTGCTTCTCTTGGCCACATGCTCATGCTACTTCTCCTCTAATGTTGCCTTCTGTTCTCTCCTCCTCATTCTCCTCTCCCTTTTACCTCAACCAGGTAACTCAAAAACCCACCTACCTCTAATCCCTCCTGAGATTGGCTGTAGTCATTGTTATTTAACCAATAGTTTTAAATTAAGGAACAAGATTTGTGCAACGAAAGCTGGCCTAGACCTTGGGGTCCAGAATTTATCATTACAATACACAGCATCAGACCAAACCTTAACAGAATGATCTCTTGAAGATTAAGGAAGCCTTTTCAGGTTACACATTAAAACAAGGATTCATATAAAAGACCACATCACAGGTTTAGACCACTGAGAGTGTCAGTGCTGGAAAGTCTATTTTGAGTTTGTGAATCGACAACTCAGAGTTGGGGGAACAAATGAAGGAGACAGTCCCTTGGACACAAAGGCTGATGTTAAGTTGCATCATGACAGAACGTCACAGACACGGGCTGGAAGTCTCAGGAATACTGCAAAGGCATCTTGCCTACTCCAAAGTTGGAAATGACATAGGCTAAAGCCTGAGTCTATTGTACTACATCACAAGGCTCAAAGTAATGGCAAGGTCTATCTAGGGACCTCAAGTGTAAAATCTGGCTCGTGTGTTGTGTTTCTACCATGCACTGTGTGTCTCATGGCAATAGGCCTGAAATTGTCTCCAAGCAAACCCAGTGGTAACTTTCTTCCTTGATCCCTGATTCCCAGTCTTGTTCCTGCTCTCCCCAGGGTTCTGAGGTAAGGTAACCAGTCACCGTTTACCTTAACAGTTCCAGCAGTTCCATCTAGCAGTGTAGGGTTTGCATGAGGTTTCCCAGAACAAGATTTCACTGCAGCAGTCCTGGAATTGGACTTCAAATCCAAGGCCAAGATTGACGCTCTTCTTACTCCCCTCAGTGGTACACCTCTCCTCCCAGCCTGGGCTGCTTTAAAATTGAATGAAGGCTTGGCACATTTCTAACCTGAGTGGGTGAGCAAACGCCTGCCTGCCTCTTGTCTTCAGAATTATCTCTTTAAGCTACTGTGCTAACGGCAGGCATTGTGGTTTCTCACAACACACTTTCCTGAGCTCTTGTAGAGATAGTTCAGCACATGAGTGGCAGCTTATCTTGGTGTGTTGACGGAGGCAGCAGCTAAGCAGTTACCATCGTGAGCTGCATTTGAGATGATTCTAGTATTCGTATACTTTTTTAATATGTGATTTTTTTTCTGGATACTGTTTTACATATGCTAGAAAAGGTTGTATATTCTGCTACTGTTGAAAGCAATATGTTTATGAATGTTTATAGCCATTTGGTCTATAATATCTTTACGTACACTGTTTTCATGTCAATCTAATTGTTTTTAGAGAAATTGGCCTGTATTAAATGCGTTATTGAAAATGAAATATTGGAGTCCAACAATTCTGTTTTGCTATAAAATTTTCTATGCATACCTGCTAACATTTGTGGTATATTAACTACTCTGATGTTTAGGACACACTTATTTCTGAACATTGGATTCTCTTGATTGACTCATGTCAATGGCATTGATGTTATTACATAGTTACTGACTTGAAGGCTATCTTGCCTAATACACTCTCAGGTAGCCCTGCTACAATTGTCTCACAAGCAGGATAGTTTTTGATCTTGAAGAAATGATAAAGAATAGTGTTTGATCATTTTTAATTTCAAGCATTGTACATCATTTAACTAGAGAATTTATCCTTTTGAATTTAAAGTAATGATTGATTTATAAAGACTTCTTGATGTTTTAACTTGTTTATTTTGTAATTCCTTTGTTTTTTCCCAATTTTCCACCTTCCTTTAGCATGTTTTGATTCCTTTGTTCTGATCTTTTATATGCATACTAGAGGAAAATTTCCCTTTAATTAATCATGAGACTTACATAAACATACTTATAACATTCTATTTTAAGAAAATAATCATTCAAATATAGACACAGATAAGACTCTACTCTTTTCTTCCCTCCTCCAGCATCTTTTATGCTCTTGATGTTATACATTATAGCCTTTGGTTTATAATTTAACATTATTGGAACTATATTTTTAAGTACTTTTTCTTCTAGCTTTTGTACTAAAGAAGAGAGTAATTCACATACTATTTGTCTTAATCTGACTGTGTATTTAAACAGTGAGCTTTATGTTGTTTTGTGAAGAGAACCCTTTGACCATTCCTCTTGAGAAAGATCTAATAGCAATGAATTCCATCAGCATTTGTTCATCTGGGAATGCCTCCCTCATTTTGGGACAACAGTTTTCTGGATAGAGTAGTCCCTATAGCTGTGGGACTTGTAAGCATTTTGAATATATTGTCCCATGCCACAGTCAACTCACAAGGATCTGTTGAGAAGCCCACTGATAACAGCATAGCAGCTCCTTGGTAGAGGTCATCCCTTTTGTCTTATTGTTATAAACAGTCTTTAACTTTCTTTAATCATTTCGTTATCGTTAATTATAGTGTTTTACTTTAATGTTGCTTAAAATCCTTGTCTTAATCTAGCTGTCTATGTTTCTCCCAATATTTATGGATTTTTGAGATAGTATTTCTTTGAATAGATGTTTCTCTCTTTCTCTTCCTTTTTCCCTATCCCTTCCTTCTCCTTTCCTTCTTCCTTCCCTTCTTCTACCTTACTCTCCTTCCTTCTAAAATCCCATGATTTATTTATTCATACATTTGGTGGTATCACATTAGTCCTTTTGCCTCTTCATTCTTTTATATTTATTTCTTAATCATTATCACTATACTAAGCTTAAACTTGCTTACTTGACCTCACTAATTACCTCTCCCACTGGACGGACTCTGTTGGTGATGGCCTTTGCTGGAAATTTTCAATACTACTGTCTCCTTCTTCAATTCTGGGATTTCAGTTTGGTTTGTTTGTACTCTTTCTTTACTAAATTTCCAGTTTCATCATGTATTGTTACCCTGATCTTATGTAGTTTCCTGTTGGTATTTTCTTTCTATTAATTGAACCTTAAGGTAATTATTTTGAGTGACTTTTCAAGAATTTTGTGGTTCTCCTTTTCCAAGGAATTGGTTCCTGGATCTTTAAATTCCTGTAATATTTCATGATTGCTAAATTGTCCATTACCTACAAAACCTTGAATGTCAACATTTGAAAATGAAAACATTTCTTCCAGTATTTACTAACTGGTTTTGGGAAGAAAAGTGTTTATCCTTTTGTCGTCTCTGATCTCAGGTTGATATAAATGCCTCCAAGATCAAGGTAAAGTAAGGCTGAAGCCATGTCATGTGACTGCATCCATATTCATATTTGGTCTGACTGTTATTACCAGGGGGAAACATTCCTAGAAGTGGAGCTCTGTTGGGATGAGGCTTCATTTCAACCCTCATATGACAGGCCAGTCACTACCCATGCAGACTGCTGTGGCTTCCTTCTGTGTCCCTCAGACAGCTCCCACCAGGCTCTTGGGTAAGTCTTTGGGCAATGAGTATTGGCCCTTGTCCATATATGAGATACACCACGGGAACCAAGTCACAAACCAAAGCCAGTTCCATGGCTGAGACCATGGTCTACAGCCCTGCCACTGGGAATTAGACAAGTATGTTTCTAGCCTCTGGATTTCAGGGTCTACAACTGGGACCACATATGGAAGGCCTGTTATCTGAGACATAGTGGTCATGACTCTTACTCTCTCCCTTTAATGATGAGATTAAAATCAAACATGGCAGTAGCATCCACAAAGTAGGCACAACCACTACTGACTCTAGAGTAGGACTGACGTAGTCTTCCAGCCTAACATCTGAAATGAATTTTGTCCTCTCTTTCTCTGTGTCTTGGGAAGTCATCACACCCCATGCTTACCACTGTTTACTGTAGGGGGAAGCTTCTCTAAGGTTGAAAGCAACTTTTGCTTATCAGCATAAGCATGGATATTTAGGAGTTTTCCTGTGTTGTCAGTTTAGTTAAGTATCAGTAGTACATGTATTGGCTAGACCTATAACATTATCACCCCGGGGTTGTTAGCTGGACTTACAATATAAGGCATAAATAGTACACTCCTCAGTATCCCTTCCAACCCACTACATAGAGACAGCCCTAAACAAAACATTCATACCATTGCCTTTAGGCACTGAAAACATTGTGGAAGACAGAACAGGAAGAATGCAAGAGTGGAAGATAGAGTGAAGGGCAACAAAATGCCATTTCCTACATTCATATGATTGAATCCATTAGCTCACAACTGTACTGTTCTGAGTCCACACAAGACCCAGTAGGAAGTGAAGGAAGGAGGCAGAGGGCTCATGGGATCCTACTCTATCTCTGAACTATTAGCTATTAGATTCAGGGAGGAGCACCAGTTTTTAGTTTTGTATCCACTGCTGAGCCCACCAGACTCCAATGTACCACTACAGAGGATCATAAAAAAAAATAATAGATCTGAATGTGAGAGAGATTTGTGGAAAGAATGGTATGGGGTATGTATTCCATACATGTGTGAAATCATCTAAAACAATTTAATTTTAAAATATTTTCAATTAAAAAGTCCCTTTAAAGTTTTGAACCTTACAGTGTTATACAACCTCCCACCTATATCCCAAAGATGCTATAAAGACTCTTTAGTTTGTGAAAAGGTACTAAATTATTGCTATTAGAGTTGCAGGAAGGGATGTCATTGTGTGTGTCTCTGTGTGTGTGTCTGTGTTGTGTGTATAATAGGCACAAGTGTGATATGCACATCAATCTGGATACACAAACAGAGGCCAAAGGAGAGTACAACGGTTATTCTGTTTTATAACTTTCTGTCTTATTCCTTTGAGACAGGATTTCTTACTAAACCTGAGCATAAGCTGGCACCCAGGGAGCACCTCCTATTTTTGTCTCCCATTTACAGCACAGGGGTTGCAAGAACATGTATCCAGATTTTCATGTTAGTGCTGAGATTCAAGCTCAGATTCTCATTGTCCCCTAGGCCCCTATACTATCTCTCCAGGGTGCTCGTTTTCTACCATCTTGGTGATACCTGTCTCCTACTTCTCAAAACACTTTAGATGTTTCCACTGAACAAAATCTATCATCATGTATTCATCAATTAATATTATTAATTACAACACAAAGGTATTCTTGGAACCTCAGAGCACAGTTCCTGTCCACAGGGATCCTTTGATCTTAGCAGACATATGTAAAGTTATCAGTACAATGTAAGAAAGTAGACCATCTCATACTCTGGGACATGCATAAGTAACGTGAAACCTTTCTTCTCTTTAGAAGTGAATTGAGTTTGTCTTAGAAGATGGGAGTCTTAGAAATTATCTAATTTACGCTAAAATTGTTTTACTAAAATTAAGTTTATCAGTACCAAATTTCACCTTGACTTCTAAAAGAAGACAGGTAAGCAGATGAGATAGGTAAGTCTCAATAAGCAGAGGAACAAGTACAGTTCCATTGTAAATAATTTACAACTTGTTTCTTGACTGTAAAGGAAAATCACAGACAGGAAGATTTGATGAGAAACAAGGGTTTCAGAAAGTGAGTGTGTGTGCTAGTAATCATGAACATAAAATTCATTTTTAGAATCCTTTAAAAAAATTAATTTGTCATTTTTACCAACAAGAAAGAAAGTAAAATATCTAACCAAGTAAGTGCCGGTTTCCCCTCTTCTCCCTTTGTGGCTATAGATGTATGTGCTCCCTAGAAAAACAATGTCCTGAGTGACAAACCTCACGTGCTCTGCCCCAACAGTCAGCATTCAGATCAATAGTATTTACCATAGAGCTCAAAATATATTGTATAAATATATGAAATCTTTAAAAAATAGAAAAGTAGTTAATAATTCATGAAATAAAAACATTTTAAAATTAGAAATAAACAGTAAATGAAAAATGAGCAAAAAGAAAAATTGTAAAAGTGTACATTCAAAATTAAAATATTCTCTATTTAGTAGATACAAAAATTTCAGAAACTATCCAAGTTAGAAATTAAGGCTTCAAAATACCACTTAACACAAAATCCTAGTGAGTGGAGATAAACTTGAGTATAACTTTTTAATGACCACTTTTATACAAGACAGATATATTTTTTGAGCTGAAAGATGGAAATATGAAATAAAAAATATTCTGGAACACTATTTTACCTTTCCTAGTAGCCACAACTGTGCTTTTCAGTGTTGTATTTTTGAAAGATGTTCTAATGAATGCATCAGAGTATAACAAGCTTAGAGACTCCTGGGGCTGCAATTATCTGGTTTGTTTTGGATTAGACTGTCTGTAGTTAGTCTAGTATTTTAATAAGGTCTACAAGGACTAGAAACAGTGAACAGACGAATTGTGAAACGCACTGTCAACCTGAACAAAAGGAAAAGAGTCAACTCATTAAAAAAAAAGTAGGATAGCCCTACAAAATGATGGATTATTATTTACAATACTACTAGTTTAGGTGTAAAGACCAGGAAATGAGGGGTTCAGCTAAGGACGGTTCTGTCCACATATAATTCATTATATAAACAGAGATGCAAAGATGTGCATTTGTTTCAACTAGCAAAGTGGAGATGTATGTGATCTTTAAACATAGCTATTTCAGGAAGAAAAGTTATTCCTCCTCACAGAAATTATATTAATGAGTTTATATTAATGGTAGGTGATTTTACCAATACATTTTGCCTTTAGCATTGTAAACTGTTATTGAGTTCCTGACTATGTTTCTAGCATTAAAGTCTAAAACTGTCGTTAAGAATGTGAATTTAATAAAGATAAAAAATACCAAGGAGATAATCTTCATTTTGATTGCGAGGCAAATCCAAATCTCATGAAGCTAAACTGTTTCCTTTGCCCTTTCCTTGGTGTGTGAGCTGACTCCTGGAAGGAAGCTTTGTCATGTATCCTGGCAAAGGAATCTCTGATTAGATGCAAAGAAAAAGTGCCAATTGTGGAGCCAAGAGAAAGCAACACCATGGCCTAGTTTCATCTTTTCCAATAGGTAGTCAAAGGGGAGGGCCCTGGTTATCTGTTCCAACTATTAAGTGCGTGAGTAGAATCACTTTCCATTAAAACATCCTTTGTCTCCACCCAACTCTCTGAAGCTTTTTACATTGCCCAGCATTCTTCCTACACCTTCTTTCTGAGATCAGAGTGTCTTGGCCAGCTCACACATCTCGTTGCTTTAACAGCTAAATTTCCATTTATCACTTAGCCACATCACTTCTTAGAATCCAGTAGTCTTCGTTGCATTGATCACCCAGGCCCTGGTACAAAGGCAGCCACATTCCTGCTTGAGCTTGCAGTGCTCCAGGTGGAAGGCTTCAGCACAGGCCAGTGGAATCTGCCATGTGATTTCAGAGTCCAACACCCAGTAGCTCTAGGCGAAAGGATGTCTGGTCACATGATGAATAAGAAGTATCTGACTGTCTAAAACGTGGCAGCCAGGATAATTCTCAAAACTATTCTAAAGCCCCCAAACACCACCTGACTGAATCTAAACATTGTTCAACTGGCTAAGAGAGGGTCCTGGAAATCTGAGTGTGAAGAGCCTTAGAGTTATTACTTAGTGTTAGGCCAAAAGCCCAAATGGACCTTTTAAAAGAAGTATGAACAGCACCTATACAGCTCACTGAGCATGAAGAGGCAGAGCTGGTGTCTACACAGACTCTCTACCCCTGCATTCCAGCACCGTTGGTATAGGAATGTGCTCTGCATGCTGCCTGAAAGGAAAAACGTAAATCCCCAAACAGCCACAAACCCTTTGACCTTCAGTAGTGTCCTGCCTTCAAGATAATGCTAGAACAGTGACTGAATAAAGCTTGTGAGAATAGCTAACCAATGTCTGAGTTAGCCGAAGGCTCACTCCATGAGATGGAGTTCACTCCCTACCTGATACTGCTTGGGTGACTAACAAACCTGAGACCAGACAGCCTTGGGCAAAACCAAATACTGCTGGGTTTTGGTTTGTTTTTTGTTTTGTTGTTTTGTTGTTGTTTTCAAATAGCAGTACAGTGGCTCACCTTCTCTACTCATGCACCAGTGCCTTGCTCAGGCATCCTCAGAGAAGCCTCCTGAAGCTGACGGGAACAGAGGCAGAGACCCACAGCTAAGCATTACCCAAGGACCTGGTTATCCTGGAACGCTCAGCCCTAAGCAGGAAGTGGAGGCAGAAAGTGGAGGGTAAGAGCCTTAGGGATGGAGAAAGCCAGGAAAACCAGGTCTCTAAGTCAACGTAACCAAAGCTCCTAGGAGCTCACAGAGACTGAAGCAGCAAGCTCAGAGCCTGCGCCAGGCCCTCCGCATACACGTTCCAGTTTAGTGTCTTTGTGGGACTTCTGAGTATTCTAATGAGTGGGTCTGATTCCTGTGCCTTCTCTTGGGCTCTTTTCCTCCTGTTGGTTTATTTTGTCCAATTCTCATGTGATAATTTTTGTTTTATTTTATTATTATTCTGTAGAAGCCTGTTTGCTGCCTATTGAAAGATAGAGAGGGAGTGGGTCTGCTTGGGAAATGGGGTGAGAAGGGACTGGGAGGGAGAAAGGGAGGGAAAACTGTTACCAGGGTATATTATGTGAGGAAAAAGGTTTTTTTTCAGTGAAAGGGAAAAAAATCTCAAAAAAAGAAGTATGAAGGCTTTATATCATTTTTCACCTAGAATTAAAAATAAATTATAATTTAAAAATCACCCATGAAGAAAATTAATCCCATCTGGTGGAAAACTAGTTGTCTATGCTCAGTTTCAACAGAAAAACTGGGAATTCTGCAGACACAAGAGTAAGAGGTTATCAAGTCCATTATATACACAAGGCTAATGTTATTGTGGGGCATAATGAATAAAAAGTAATGAGGATTAAATATTTACTACATTGGGGAGGAATCCTTTGTTTGCCTTTTATTTGAAATTAAACACTACAAGAATACATTTAGATTGATTTTTATTATCCTTAAAGAACTGTTTGTAACATTTTACAAATCTTCAGACTGTTCAAGAAATACAGTAACAGCAATAAATACACCAAAAACATGAGATTTCTCAGATGAAAGAAGACAAAGGAAGAAGAAAAAGGAAAAACGACTGGGAACAAGAGGGCAAGACGTCAGCTCTGGATCTGAAGTGGAAACCAGGTAGACCTCTTTATGATGTCCACACGCAACAAAGGGAAACTCAAGCCGTAGAAATGGATATGGAGTTCTGAGCTTTACCTTTCTGAGAAGTTTCAAAGGACAATATTTGACCCCCAAATGTCTAAAACCCTATAATGGATATCAATAGTGGAGGATTCAAATCCATGGAAACTGGCCTGACAGTAACAGCCAGCAGAGCAAAGCAGAGCTTTACCCTTCCTCGGTGTTTGTGATCCTTGTGGCATACTGTGAATTATAAAAGGGTATGATCCCTATTCAACTGCAGAAAACCATAAAAATGGGTTTTACAAAGGTTCAAGGTCGTGTGTATTCAAAACTGCACAGAGCTGTGCTTTATTTAGTAAATGACTCCATCGGTTAATTGATAGCTTTGCCTTCGAGATATATCCAAACTATGTACAAAGGGTCCACAAATGTCAATAATTTGTAAGCAAAATTCTCTAGTTTACAGATGCAAAAGTCTGCATTGGCTTTCAATTTAAAAATTTAAGAAAGTAGTGAGTAGTA
>JADRCC010440343.1:0-11703 GCA_019843855.1 Hylomyscus alleni
GTTGAAGTGATAAGACGGAGACTGTGAGACCCACAAATCTGAGAACGCTTACTATCTCACCAACCTACCTGTAGACTCCTGCTACTCATGTGTGCATCAGGAACCAGCAGCATCAGTTGGGTGTCAAAGGAGCTTCTAATCGAGCCAAAGTCTCAGATCTTAGCTCAAAGTCTGAACTAGAATCCATGCTTTAATAGACTGCCCATCTACATGCTAGAGCTTGCATCTATAGAGAAATCTATCTCAAGGAGGCCCAGAGCCTTGGACAACTTAATCTTTAGGTGATATGGATCCAATAACATCTTCCTTTAGGGCCCACTTGAAGGAATAGAGGTCTTAGATGTATTAGGCTTGACAATTTCAGCTACATAATTGTATTAAATAGATTCCGGCTGAATGGTGCCTAGCTCCCACAACTGTGAACTGTGCTCATGTGAGCCATACATGGCATCCTAATTAGAAACTCATTTTGGCTCCATGAAAGCTAGAGAAGGTAGCGAAGCATTCTCAGAGTGACTGATCAAAAAGTAACAGCCAGTGCTAACAGAGAGCTGCTAAGGGACGGATAGGGAACTATCCTCTTGCTTAGTCTCTATCCCCCTAATTTTCCCTACTTGAACCAATTGCAAGTTCAGTCCCACCCAAAGGCTTGGGAATAACTATTTCCTGAGTCACCTTTCAGGTGACTCAGCATCAAGTCATTACCTCTTAAAGAACTACTGTCACCATCTGCCCCTGTATTCAGAAACTGGGTGACCTTATACGTCACATATTCATTCAATGAATGCTCAGTTGAGTGTGTCCTATGTACAAATCAGAGGGCTTCTTTTTTAAAACATCTCAGCAAGGAGCCAGAGAGATACAGGGTTCTTTTGTACTCAAATGAGTCAGTTCTTTCACCCATGTACCTACCTTGCTACCACCTTGTCTAAGAACAAATCCAGACATGTTCTTTCAGAAAAAAGATCATTGGACAACCAACTTAGACCCATTTTTTTTTTTTTTTTTTTTTTGCCAACTCTGGAACTCTGGGTGCCCATGTAATCACACTCCCAGATTCTAGGCCTTCCCCTCTGTTGAACTATCAACATGACACTGACTTTCAAGTGTCGGGCCCACTTTCCCAATGCTAGCTCCCTGCCCTACCTCCTCTGTGAAAAGGCATCACTTCCTACTTTCTCGTGACGAACCCTCTTTCTTTCCTCACAGTAAGAAAGCTTGTGTGGGCAGCACTAATAGAAACTGGGAAAGGAATTCTGCATTTCTTCCACCTTGTATTCGTGCATTTGCCACCTTGTAGGGGCACCTTTGTTTTGTGAAACAGACAGAGATGCACAGAGAAAGCTCTTCTCCTGCCAAATCCATTTTCCTTGATCCATGAACTTCATATGACTCTTCCCTTGGGAATAAGTCATTTTCTGGACTATCTTTTTTTTTTTTTTTTGCCAATATGTTACTTAGATTAGACAGGTTATCTGGTAAAAGTTAAATGAAACTGTCATAAGATTTTCACCAAATACAGATGTCTAAGCATGAAGGCAAATAAGCGATAGGGTACCTCTGAGAGTTTCTGTAGCATTTTCAGATGATGTAGAAACATATACCTTGACCCTTGAAAGCAAATGTATACGAAAATACAGATTTGCCAAAGGCTTTTCCACACTGATGTTCAAACCAGAAACTGTATAGCCCTCGGCAGAGGTGTCATTTTATTGACAGAAAGGATGCATGCACTCATGTATGACATAATACTGCTTCTGCAGCGGATAAAGAAGTGTGCTCTGACATAGTCAAATAGCATTACAGTGTATTTTATAATTGATTTAATTCTTTTAATTTTTAAGAGTAAATGCATATTTAAATGGTGCACGTGTGTAGGTCTTTACCCTGCCACAGCGTAGAGGTTGGAGACAAATGTGTGGAGCTGGTTTTCCCTCTCCACTTTGTCACGGATTCCTAGGCCTGAAATCAAGGTCTCAAGCTTTTGTACCCATGGAGTCATCTTGCTGGCCATTGGTTTCAATTTCCTCTGAATATTCTATCTTACATACTGGTTAGTAGTACAAGCTTCAGAGACAACTGACTCTCCATCATCAGGTTAGATCTGTGACCTAGTCTGTCAGTTATTTTAACTGTAAAGTGGAATTGCTATATCTACTTCAGAAGACTTAATATGAGAAAGTCAAACATGAAGTTCAGTAACTGAGCACACTATGTGCATGAGGCACATGTGATGCATGGATATGGAGCACAGAACTGAGATAACCATCCAAACTTACTGGATGATTAACAAAGTTTCCCACACAGGCACTTCTCCTTGGGTGCTGATATGTCCCTTATGCCGGCAGGGTAGCCATTCCCATTTAATTTAAATCAACAGGGAACCTTTGGAACCTTTACCAAAGATGGGGAGGACATCCTTGAGTGTGGCACAAGGAGGAAAGAACTTCTGCTTCAATGACAAAGTCAGTTATGAATCACAGCCATGGAAATTTGACATTATTGAAAGACTGATTTATCTTACTGGATTAGTCACACAAATTCCGGGATATAGCAAGAAGTGTATATTTGTCACACATTGTATAGCTGACTGTATGTTAAATGTTCTACTAAGACACTGTCTATCATCTTGATTTAATCTTTATAATAACTCCTTAAGGAAGTGCCTTGTGGGGGTGTTCGGCTGCTGTCATACACACTATGACCAAAAGCAACTTGGAGAGGAACAGGTTTATTTTGCTTACAGTTCTGCATCCTCATACATCACCGAGGAAATCAGGTAGGAACCCCAAGCAGGAAGTGAACTGGAAGCAAGAACTAACGCAGAGACTATGAAGGAGTGCTGCTTACTGGCTTGCTTTCCATGGCTTGTTCAGTCTGCTTTCTTATACAACCTAGGACCATGAGCCCAGGGATGGTGCCACCCACATGGGCTGGACCCTTCTACATAAATCAAGAAAATACCCTATAGACTTGCCTATATGCCAATCTGATGGAGACATTTTCTCAGTTGAAGTTCCTCTTCTCTGATAACTTTAGCTTATGTCAGCTGACAAAAAAAAAACAAAAACAAAGAAAAATACCAAACATGACAGGTAGATACTATCGTTATCCTCTTTATATAACCTTCCTTATATAGGGAGTTTAAAATAGTACAGAGACACAAAAATAGTTAAATAGAGAGACATAGCTTAGTCTTCAGTAAACAGATTCAACCCATAAATATGTATAGTCTTCCTAATTTAATTTTAGATTTGTATACTCCCACTGATTTTTGTTGATGGAAGAAGAACTAAGTAGATCCTAAAGTTCATGTAAAAAATACTAGCCAGACGTTTTTAGATTAAAAACTAAACTAATGGCTGGAGAGATGAGTCAAAAGTTAAAGGGCTTGATGTTCAAGCATAAGAACCAGAGTTCAGATCTCTAGAACCCATGTAGATGCTGAGTGGTGTGGTAGTTTGTCTGCAATTTCACCCTAAATGCCAGAGACAAGCGGTCCCAGAAGCAAGTTGGTCTGGCAGACTATAGAGATCTGTGAGCTCTGAGTTCATCTGAAAGACCATGTCAGTGAATAAGGTGGGTAAAATATAAGGAAGACTCTCAACACCAACCTCAGGCTTCCAAACACATGCACATATGTGCACACACACCCACATATATGCAAGCATGAATATACATATCACTCGTACAAGAAAAAACTGAAAGTAATATTCTATTGGATGTTATGACATACCATACCATTCTGATTATAAAAACAATTTATTTGTATAGGAACAGATAAAACATTAGTAGAACAGACCAGAAAACCCATCAGTGACTTAAAATGCCCAGAGAAATTTAGTACACAATAAATTCATCTGGATATTGACACAGTTATCAATAAATGTTATTGGAACCAACTGGTAGCCACTGTATAAATAAAGTTTTATTTCTACCTGATAGACAAAAAGACAATAAGAGCCAAATGTTTAAATGTGAAAAGTCAGCCATAAAATTTTAGGATGAAACTTTTTGAATATGAGAGAAACCCAGAAGCCACAGAACATTTGTTTAAAGCCCTTCTTGGAAAGCCATCTCATATGCAAAGGTGAAGGACTACATTTACATACTCTATAAATATGCTTGTATATTTGCAGTTTCTAACTCAGAATGAGAACTAATTTCCCTATACAGAATGGTTCATACCTTTAACAAAAAGAGACCGGTGCTCAAGACAGAACACATAAAGACTTGTGGTTAGAGAAAGAGAATTTTTTTTAAAATGCCCATTAAACAAAAAAGCATATTCATCCTTCAACTGAAGATTTTATCTCTTATGGAAGTAACTCTCAGACACTACTGATCCAGAGGAGGCAGCCACAATGGACAGTAAGGGAGTATCATCTACCAGACTCCTCATTTCCACATGCAAAAGTAGGGTTTGGGCCCTGTAATTTCATGTATAATAATGGGTCTTCCAGAGAAATTCATGTGTGTGCCATCACCACCCACACTGAAGAACTGACTCCCAGAACATAAGATTGGAAATTAAATGATACCAGGGCTTTGTAATGGAATATAGTAGCCATTAGAAAGACAATAGGGTAGATTTCACATTCTGATATACACAACCAACAAAACTAGGTAAGATACAAAAAGAAGCTTCTAGAAGTCGAGTGACCTTCCTTACAGGACCTTGAACTGTAGTACTAGCATTGAACTTTGTCTGAGCACAAGCCTGGTTCTAAGAGACACTAGGCACTGTAACTGTGCTGATGCAAAAGTCACATTGTGGGTAAAATAGTAAATGTCCGTGAGTGTCATAGCTTGGTGACCATAGGGCACTACTTGTTTCCTTGAGTGGTTTTGTTCAAGAACTAGGGAAGTAGTGTAGGGTAGGGGACCTGGCTTCAAGATACTGGTCCATTATACCTTGATAATGAACAATTTAGTTATTTTTGTTACATACATTTATTTATTTATTTATTTATTTATTTGTGTGTGTGTGTGTGTGTGTGTGTGTGTGTGTGTGTGTGTGTTTCTGTGTCTGTCCACATGTGACCACTCACACCATGGAAATCATGTGGTGGTGAGAGGACCACTTGATGAAATCAAACCTCTCCTTCTACATTGGGCTCTTACATTGTCACCTTTGGTGGTGGGTACTTGCACTTGCTTAGCTGTCTTGCTAGTCCTGATGAGCAGTTTAGTAGCACGTTCCCCTTTACCTCTTGTCAGAGACATCTGGGACAAGAGGGATAGGTAAAGTTTCTTTATTTCCCCTTAGGGTCACTTGAACTAGTTTCCAGCTCAGAGACATAGTAGTGAATAGCATAAAAATTTGTTCTGCTCCTTGGAAAGCATTTTGTACTTATGGCAAACCTTTTCCAATCTGAAGGGAAAAGCCCTCAGCGTACTGGAGCATTATCATCCTAGAAAAGTTTGTAAGAACACCACAGTTCCAGTTACCAAAGGAAATGAATGCAGAGTTCTTATCTAATTAAAACAGCTTGGGGAAAGAAAGTGTGCAAAGGGTAATTACAGGACCTAACTTGGCATTTGGCCCAGAAAAGTCAGGTTAATATTTCTTTTATGCGGGGGGGGGGGTACTGCCAAGAAACCTCAAATTATAATAGTCACTGTAGACCTGTAGAAAAGTTTCACCCAAATCCTATGTAGTTGACTCGAATGAATTTTGTGGCCCTTGGCATATGTCCTAGAAAAGCAACCATTCATTCTTCTGTAGATATCAATGTTAAGTGTGATGAAGATTCTGAGGACTTTACATCATCAATGCTAAGCCCTTTCTCTAGCTCCCTTCGTGTAGTGTTTACTTAAATCAATTCAGTTCTTATCAAGAATTTCAGTGTATAAGGCAACGGAAGCAAAGTCTATTTGGAGGAATAGATGCTGCTAGAACTGGTTGACTCGTCTACTCACGTTAAGCATAGACTTGAGATGACCTTGGTCTCATGTCCGAGGAAGTCAAGGATGCTCACGTAGGCCATTGTTTGGTGATCTCCATCCTGGTTGTGTTAAGGTTTCACATATTTGGAAAAAGTAAAGCAAGTAAATATATACAGGAATTTTGAACTCCCTTGTACAGTAAAAGAAAGTCTTCTCCCTTTGTAATATGGAAACAATATGAATTACCTCTATCTTTATTTGAATAATTATAGACAAACCTCAAGTGGAGAAGAAGCTTTGTCCTGTCAATAAAATGAACAGATAATAAGTAACATTTATTCACTGTGTCTCATTTTGTGCTAGTCACTGCTCTAAGCACCTTACGCATTGTAGCTAATCTTCCCAGTAACTCTAGAGCCTATTGTTACTTCATTTTTCAAATGCTGAGCTAATGTGGAGAAGACAGTAATGTGCCGAAGGTTATTTGACTTGGTGCATGGCAGACTCCTGCCTTGAACCCACAGTCTGATCTAACTGCTATACTCAAAGTTCTGCATCCAGTGCTGTTATTAACTGATAGCAAATTCTCTGATGCAGTTCAAGATAATTCTAGAGTTAGAATGGCTCTGACCAACTAAGAAATCCAACCATGCCTTTTCTTCTGTGTTTGTATATATGTTTGTTTGTTGGAGCCAGGCTCCCATATAACCCAGGGTGGCCTTCAACTTGCTGACCTTAAACTACCAATCCTTTCACCTGAGACCTGAAAGAGCTGAGATTCCCAGCATGCATCACCAGAGGTTGTATAGGTAGATCTTTCAGTTTATAAATGGACAAAATTAAGCCAATTTAGGAAAGGAAAAGGAACTCCCCTAGGGAACTTGCACATTTTACCTTTTAGACTGTTTCTGAAAATTATCCCTATATGGATTTGCAACATAAATATTTCATTCCTTTCTAAAATTTAAAAACAAGTATTAAATTTAGCAAATTCAAACTTTCCAGCTAAATTAACTGGCTCAGTAGATTATTTTTTTGGCTGTGGTGCTGTTTTTCATTCACATCATCTGGGTTAGCTCTAGGAATGTACCATGACAGCCCAGCAGATTCAGGTCTGGGACTATAGCTCAGTTATCATAAAGACAGCGGCCATATCTAGGCAGTAAGACAGAACAGGCTGACCATTTTCAAGTGATTCAAATTACAATGCCCATGGCCAAGCTTTTTGTAGCCACCTAAGAAATACAGAACTTTTCCTGATAGTTCAACGCTTAATTTTTTTTTATTATTATTTTTGGTTTTTTTTTTCAGTCTCAAGTCTCACATGTACTCACATTGGAATGTGGGACATCACGAACATCTACTCAATATCAAGGCCAATTCACGATCTGAATCAGCCAGAGCCTCTAAAAACAGATCATGAAAACGTGAAAAACATAGAGATCTCTCCTCAGAAATCCATCTCACAGATGAAAGGTAACAGGTTGAAAGATATTTCTTTAGAGAATTAATTGTTGCTGTTTACTTGGTGTGAGGAGTACTTCTAGAAGATATCATAAAAGTCACTTTTCTCCTCCAAGTATATATAATTTTGCTCTAGAAATAAATAAAGCATTGTTGTATTCTCGAGAGAGCTGAGCAGCTAAAAACACATTCCTTAGATTTATTTCCAAAAGGGGAGTCTCAGCCCCCATCTCATCTCTTCAGCTTCCTGTGGGGCATATGGCAAAGATGGCAACTGCCCAATTTTCTTCTAAGTTTCTAACAAAAGCCAGAAATTAAGAAAAGCCCTAATTCTTAAGACTTTATGAGATCAGGAAGAGAAATAACCCTTTTAGTAATGTAAGCAATGTATTAATAGTTTCCATACAATTTACTAGTGAATAAAAATTAGAATACATCTTCAAACCTCTAAACATTTCCACGGGAAAACATCCAACTTGTGTTAGTTTTCCACAAAATTAACTTACAGGGTTTTGGCTCCACTGCTCTTGGGCCTATGGCAGGGGGTGGTGTTATGGTGTCTAACAGACGAAGATGCACCATAGCTGGGAAATGAGAGAAGATCCCTCTTGAAGAGTGTGTTCCTAGTGACACTGGTTCCTCTCATTAGGCCTTACCTCTGAAAACTTCTACCCCACCTCCATGCCCCTGTAGGGACCATGCCTTCAACCCTTGGGTCTTAGCTGACGTCTACCCCACCTCCATGCCCCAGCAGCACTACAGGCTAGGGACCAAGCCTTCAACCCTTGGGTCTTAGCTGACATCTACCTAAAGCATCGATAGCACCCAGTAAGCAGGAACAAATATGTTCAGCCCATTTTACATAGGCTTTGTAAATCTCTGTCTTACTGCTATTTGTTAATTCAGTCAAAAGGGGGGAAATGACTGACTAAGGTCATTGCAGGAACATGCAATCCTATTTCAACCTGGACTCTTTTCTTTTGTGATGATTCAAGGTACACACAGAGACACTTAATAGCAGGTTTGGGGACATAACATTTAAAAGCAGTACACATTGTTTTCTGGTATTATCTTTGTTCTCTAATTTATGTGAAACAATAAATCATTTTAAGGGATTAACCCAGCACTTAGGCTCTGTAAACTGTATTGAGTGTTTATTCTCACAAAATTCCATACATATTGAGTTTTATAACATGCTATTTTTTCTAATACTGGGCATGAAGCTTAGGGTGGGGCTAGCAAAGACCTCCAACCAACACACATGCTCTTTAACGTTTTAGATGTAAGATTTTAGAATTCTGTTAGATGAATGAGGACGTTTTTAATCATCCATACATAACACAATGCTTTTCTCTCTCCCCTTCATCCCCACTCCCTCCCTCCTTTTAACAATTCCTAACATAATGACTTATTATAAGTCCATGTTAGAAGATCCAAGGGTCAAGGACTGGGAAAGGAGAGTGTCATTACTACCAAGCCTTGGTGCCTAGAATTCACTTTGTAGAAGGAGAGGAGAGACCCACACCCTGAAAGCTGCCCTCTGACCTCCACACATGGGCTACTACTATAGGTGTGACACTCACACATATAGAACAACTATAATAAATTAATATAATTTTTAAAATTGAAAGTACATCTCCCCCTTTATTCACTCAAGATGATTCCATTCATCTAACAAATTCTTATTTATTGAGTACTGTTGCAAGATATTTAATCATGTTGTATTACTGGAAAAACCTGGTTTTAGTTGTGGTGTGATTCAGCCCTTAGCACATACTTTTAATCACAAACAGTGAAGGTAAAATTAGTTTGTAGAAGGAAACAGCCATGTTTCAAAGTGGTGTCTAATTGAGTGGCAGACAAAGCGACAGATCAGAGAAAGATTTGATAGACTAGGATATGCCCAATTCTCATGAGAAGAGAGAGGAAAGGGAAGCTACATAAGAGAACAGTGGAGGTGGGCTGGGGAAAGAAAAGGAGGCAGTTTTACCAGGACAGTTTTATAGAGACAAGTTGAAGAGAGAACAAGCTAAATACAGAAGAAGACAAAATAAGAAGGAACCAGAAGATTAGAACATACTGCCAAAGATAGGATGAGGCTAAGCAGAGTAATTCAGTGGCCTAGAGAGAAGCCAGATTGAATCAGTTAGCTTGGAGAGGAGTTTGAGCCAAGCAGACCAGCTAGCCAGATTTCAGAAAGAATAACAAAGTGTAAGATTATTCTGCAGTAGCCAGGTGGTGGTGGCTCATGCCTTTAATTCCAGCACTTGGGAGGCAGAGGCAAGCGGATTTCTGAGTTCGAGGCCAGCATAGTCTACAGAGTGAGTTCCAGGACAGCCAGAGCTACACAGAGAAACCCTATCACAAAAAAAACAAAAATCAAAAAAAAAATTATTCCACAGTAAGTCTCAATGGCTGAAAACATTCTATGCCTAGATAAGATTGTATGGAGGCTAGAAGCTTCCAGGCCTAGACCTAGGCTAGCAGACAGAGGCAGAAAGCCTCAGAGGTGATAGTCACATCAGGCAAATGAACATTATTATTACAGAGAACCTAAGATACATCAGACATAGTGCTGAGTCAATAGACACATGAGTGAACACTGGTGGGCAGGAATCCTGCACTCAGTTCTAACGGGGGAAAGGCAGATAGCCAACAACTTTTAGGAAAATAATAATGCATTTGGGATTGTGATAAATACTGCAAAGAAAATAAGAAAACTCAAGGAAGGAAGTGGGTTAGTGAAGGATATTTCACTGCAGAGACTTGAAAGCTGAGCCACCCAGAAGGCAACCTACAGAGAAAAGACCTCTGTTCCGTTGTTTATGGTGAAACAAGGACCAAGAGCCTTTTAAGTACTTACACAGAGACAAATCTTAAGGAATGGTTAATCAACTGTTCACATTATTTAGGACCACCATGAAAGTCTATTTCCAGTTATGTCCACGAGGGTGTTTCCAGAAAGTGTTAGCTGAGGAGGGGTACAACCAACCTGTGCGTAGCTGGGGCTGTTCTACAGGATGGGGTGCCAGAATGAATGAAAGGGAGAAGCCAAACTGGGCATCAGCATTCATAATGTCTCTGCTCCTGACCTCAGATGCAGAGTGATCAGCTGCCTCACCTTTCTCCTTTACGATATCCCTACCGCAGCCCTCATTCTGTGAGCAGGAGCAAACCAGTCCTTCTCGCCTTGGGTTGCTTTGTTAGGAAATTAGCCACATCAGGGAAAAAAGTAACAAGTACAGAGATACAGGCTATCCCTCTTGACTCGGGATAGGTACCAGTCACTGAGCAGCTTATCTCAATGACTGCTTGCTTGTAATGGGTCTCAGGGAGATGCATAAGGAGATATGAACTGGCCCCGGTTGATCCTGAAGTTAGAAACAGAGGTCCAAAGAGTCAGATCATACAACAGCCTATTCATGCACTGCCATGCATAAGACTGTTACAGACCAAGATGAGCTCAGAAGATCCATAAACCCCAAGAAACCTTGGGAATACACATGGATGGTAATCAGAATGCAGGGGAAGGAATGTAATATCAAGACATATAATCTATTGTCAGAGAATAAAAGACAGGCGTGTTTGTATTTAATAGAGTTGGGTTCCCCTTCCACTGTTATAAAGCTATAGTGTGACTTCCACTCAAGGAGTCTCAGGATGGAAGTACAGCGTCTCCATATCCAGCCTGCCCCCTTGCAGCCAGCCAAGGTGCTTGGAATTCCCACCACTAAGTTGTAGGATGTTCTGAGGTCCCTAGGCATAAATTCTCAAAAAAATATAACATGGTAATATGTTGCTCTCTATTTGAGAAGAAATGAACATAGATCAATTGCGTTGTTAGTCCCAGAAAACAAGTCCCCAAATGAACCAAAGCTTAAATCCTTTTTTATGAATATGAAGTTTAAAGAAGACAGGAGTAGCAAGAAAGCAGGATTTCGGAGAACCCAACTGGCCCAAGGTATTGAGGGATAGATGAGGTGTGTGCAAGGTTGTTGAGGAGTAGGTGGGGAGATCAAAGGCTCATTTACATGTTTGCAAATAAATAATTTCTCTCAGTTAATAGCCAACTTACTGTTTAACACCAGTACTAAGAATCCATTGCCCAACCTTCCCTCATTGTTCATGTTTAATATCACTCTCCACAGAAACAGAAATGAAACTAAGAATTGAGTATTTTTATTTGTGATACAAAATAAAATGACTCTGCCCAAGTCACTCAGCCAAGTGTTAACAGTAAATTAAACTGGAATTCACAGAGTGGATTTTCTGAGTAGTTTGTGATTCCAGCAAGCCATTGCTTTCAGGCCACGTGGGACAAGAGGAGCTGTCCCTGGCAGGAAGCTTGCC
>JADRCC010440356.1:0-11026 GCA_019843855.1 Hylomyscus alleni
TCTCCACACCCTCCTGTATTCCACAGAATCTGCACGTGTACATCTCAGAGCACGAGCACTTCACAGACTTCAATGCCACCTCGGCTCTCTTCTGGGAGCAGCATGACCTGGTATATGGTGACTGGACCAGCGGAGAGAACTCTGATGGCTGCTATGAGCACTTTGCAGAGCTTGACATCCCACAGGTAGGTCCTTCCCACAATCTGCCAGTCTCAGCCGGGGTCCTCTAAGCCATCTAGTGTGGTGTGGATCCCAACATTAGCCAGTTAGCCATCAGTAGCTGTCCCTGAGGGGTCTACTCAGCACAGTAATGCCAAAGGCATAGTTTCCAGGTTATATGAGTGAACAGTGATGGGACATTTCCTGTTCAGAAGCCAAACCAGACTGATGTGTGGAAACGTCTGCACCCCATACCTTTGAGAAGTGTTGCAGCTGAGCATGATAACACTCCTCTGTAGTCTCCTAGCACTTAGAGAGCTGAGGTAGGTTTACCATGAGTTCAAAACTAGGCTGTGAATTATGGGAAGATGTGTCTTAAAACAAAAAGAAGCATTATTGACCCCTGTGACTGTTACTGTCTCATGTAACTGCTGCTTGTGCTGTGTGTGATAGATGAACCTGGGGTTAGCAGCAGCATGGTGGCTTTCTCAAGGTCAACAGCTAGTGAGAGATTCCTTTTGCTCCCTGGCTCTGCCTCCCAGGAAGGCTTCCTCAGCTTGTTTAAGTATGTGTTCCATTCTCACAGCCACTTGGGCTTGCCTCCTCCACGTGAGGCATGCTGAGTCCTCTGTGTAAGCACAGCTCTTCCTCTCAAATCCTTGAGCTTAGGAGGACAGGGCTGGGCTTTGCAGTCTCTATTCCCATCATCCTGCAGCAGAATGGGCACACACAAGTACTCAGCAGGGTTTTTTGTTTGTATTTGGTTTTTTTTCCTCCATTGTTTGCAGCTGAATATAAAGCATGTATTTTATATGCTACATAAGTACTGTACAACTGAACTGTAGCCCCTGTCCTTAGATTTTTATTTTTTGAATTATTTTTGTTTTGTTTGTTTCTAGATAGGATCTCTGTGTAGCCCCAGTTGTCCTGGAACTCGCTCTGTAAACCAGCCTGGCCTCAAACTCAGATATTCACCTGCCTCTGCCTCCCAAGTCCTGGTGGACTTTATTTTATTTGTTTGTTTGTTTGTTTTTAAAGATTTATTTATTTTATGTATATATGAGTACAGAAGACATCTGATCCCATTACAGATGGTTGTGAGCCACCCTGTGGTTGCTGGGAATTGAACTCAGAACCTCTGGAAGAACAGTCAGTGCTCTTAACCGCTGAGCCTTCTCTCCAGCCCTTATTATATGTTTTTAACAATTTATTTTTATTTTATGTATGTGAGTATACTGTAGCTGTCTTCAGGCACACCAGAAGAGGGCACCAGATCCCATTACAGATGCTTGTGAGCCACCATGTGGTTAGGACCTCTGGAAAAGCAGTTAGTGCTCTTAATCACTGAGTCATCTCTCCAGCAAAAGGATTTTATTTTTTGAGACAGTCTCATGTAGCTCAGGCTAGTCTTGCTGTGTAGCAGAAACTGGTTTAGAACCTTCATTCAGCTGCTTGGATTATAGGAATATACTATCACACCTGACCTGAGCCCCCCCTTTTTAGATAGAGTGTCCAGGCTCTGAACTCTGAACACATTTTGTAAATATTAGTCTCCTGAGTGACTGAAACTATAGGCCTGTGCCCAGGACTACCATTGCAGCCAGTGTGCACATGTTAATTGGTGGTGTGATGGACTCTTTTCCTTTGTACCCAGTAGGCTTTGGGGGAGGAGAGATGCCCCAATTCTGAGTGGTTGGATCTGCGTGGGCAGACACGGTCTGTGACTCCAGTCATGCTATGGCCATACTGTCAAGCTCGGGCCCTTTCTGGAAGTTCAGGAAAGGATGGGAGACTTATGAGCTGGTCTTGGGGACTTGGGTTTCACTCCCAAGAAGCAGCTGGTGGGCTTGGAGGACCCTGTGTGGGCCAGGCTCTGCCTGATGATCACACATTAGGCTCAGCTCACATCCTCCTTTTCTTCCCCAGTCCTAGGAAGTTGAGAGTGAGGAAGGCTTGACCAGAGGGGCAGTGGGATGTGACACAGTGTGGAAAGTGGAAAAGTGGATCATGAGCTCACAGACTGGTTATTTTCTGTCTTCTTTTATTTTATCATAATATGGTCTGCCTTGTGCGTAAGCTTGCCTCAAATTCTCAGTCCTCCTGCTTTAGCTTCAATTAGAGGCATGCACTGCCACAACTGGCTTTCAGAAAACTGAGTTCTGATTCCCTTGCAGCCTGTCTCAAACCCTTGGGTGTGAGTGAGTCCCAAGCCTCAGCACAACCGGGTCATGTTGTGACTGTGGCAATGCAGGCTGAAGTGCTCTGTTCCTGTGAACTCACTAGTGTAGACGTGCACTTCATGGCCTGTTAGAGCAGAGCTGGGCAGTCCTTGCTGCGGTGCTGGATGGCCTACATCCCATGGTTGTGTTTCTGAGTGTCCGGTTCAGCTGGAACCCAATCTTCAGTCTGTTTTACTCCAGCATTTAGGGCAGAACCAGTCAGCCACTGTGCCTTGAGTAAGCTGCTGCAGAATTGGAAGTAAGTGGGAGCTACTGTAGGCAGGTGACGTGGGCCTTGTCATTTTCTAAGCCTCATTCACCAATCACCTTCTCTTGTAGAGTGTACAGCAGAATGGCTCCATCTATATCCATGTGTACTTCACCAAGAGTGGCTTCCACCCAGATCCCCGGCAGAAGGCCCTGTACCGCCGGCTTGCCACCGTCCACATGTCCCGGAGTAAGTTACTTCCCGTCTGGTGGACCCTGACTGGAGTATTGTATGCCGTCTCAGGTCTGGTGGAGCAGGCAGGAACTCTGTGTTCTAGACTCAGGATTGATGAGATAGGCACTGGCCCCACTCATGTTACTAGCTCTGGGACACCCAGGAGCCTGCTCGGGAGTGATGCAAGCCGGAGCCTAGCTAGGTAGCTGAGGGGCTAAGGCTGAGGCAGAGGCAGGAATTTGAAGCCAGCTGATAGGAAAGAGCAGCTGGGGCTCAGTTGGCAGAGTGCTTGCTTGTCATGCAGGAAGCCCTGGATTGGATCTCCTAAGCAGCAAACCAGCTGTGGTGGTATACACCTGTGATTCCAGCATTGGAGGGGTAGAAGAGGACATGACATTCAAGGTCATCCTTGATCCCTGATTAGGGAATTCAGGGCCAGCTGGATTGTGTGAGACCATCTCCAGAAAAGAAAAAACAAAGAAGAGAGAGAAATAAGAGCAAAGCAGCCCTCTTTTCTCTAAAGGCCAGTGATGAAGGGCTGGGGCGGCATTGTCCATGGGGTTGGTGCCTCTGTGGAAGTAAATAAGCCACTTGGTTAATTATAGTAATGACGAGAAATGTACTGAGCAGCATCTGGTATAAGTACCTAATCCCAGCACTTAGGAGGCTGAAGTGAGAGGATGGTGAGCTCAAGGCCAGCCTAGGATACATAGTAAATCCCAGGCCATATAGCCAGACCACATCTCAAAACAAAGACAGTAGCTAGGTAGATGGTTCAGTGGTTAAAGTGAGAACCAGAGTCTGTGTCCTCAGCATCCTTGTCTACTGCCAAGGCAGCCCAGGGAGCCCTTTCCTTGGTGTATACAAAAAAGCAACTGATGTCTTTCCCACACTCACATGTTCCCACAAGGCGCGCTCTTACATCACACCAAGAGAAAGGCAAAGCAAAGCAATAATACTGAATTCATATCTCAACATGGAGTTGGTGGACAAGCATGGTATTTTACATTGTTTGTAGAGACAAGTGTCAGAGTGAATTATGTATCACACCCATAGCTAATGCCCAGTTCTACCAGCATCTGTGCCTCCATTCTGGTTGGAGCAGCCTTAGAAGCTTGATCTTCCAGAACAGGGCTTCTCTGCTCCCATAGGACAAGGGCAGTCTCTTATTAGAATCAATCAATCAGTCAATCTATCTCTATCTATCTATCTATCTATCTATCTATCTATCTATCTATCTATCTATCTATCACATTTTATGTGTGTGTTATACCTGCATATATGTATGTGCACTATGTACATTCCTGGTGATGGCAGGGGCCAGAGGACGTCAGATCCTCTAAAACTGGAGCTATGAATGGTTGTAAGTTATTGTGTGGGTACTGTGTTTGTGTGTGTCAATGTGTGTGTCCATGTCTGTATACCCCGTTTTCATCAGTCCTGTCTGTTGCTTGTAATCTTGAAGGTTGACAGCCTCCTCCCTTCTTGGAGGATGTCTCTGGAGTTTATTCTCTGAGATACCCAAGGGTGCTTGCTACTCCAGCTGGACAAGGGGGGGCTAATTTCCAAATAGTTTGAGAAAAAGTGGAATGATGTTGATGTTGTAAGGGCTGCAGGCTAGCCGGGCGTGGTAGCGCACACCTTTAATCCTAGCACTTGGGAGGCAGAGGCAGGTGGATTTCTGAGTTCGAGGTCAGCCTGGTCTGCAGAGTGAGTTCCAGGATAGCCAGGGCTATACGGAGAAACCCTATCTTGAAAAAAAAAAAACAAGAGCTGCAGGCTTTTGGCCATGAAGAAGTGTGAGCTTTATCCTCATTCTCCATGGTAGTTACTGAGGTTCCAGGAAGCGACATTAATTCACCAGCATCCCTTAGCTTGTAGGAGACAAGACAGGCCTTCTTGTTTTTGTTTGCCTCTTGGTGGAATCTAGAGCTTTTCATGTAGTAGACTGTACTTTCATCTATGCCCTTGGGCCTCTTACAGGGACATTCTAGGCAGGGGTTCTACCACTGAGCCACGCCCCCAGTCCCTCACTGGGGGATTCTAGGCAGGGGTTCTACCACTGAGCCACGCCCCCAGTCCCTCACTGGGGGATTCTAGGCAGGGGTTCTACCACTGAGCCACACCCCTAGCACCTGGGGAGGTGATTCTAGACCATAGACCCAAGCTCCTTGGTGGTGGAATTCTAGGCAGGAGCTCCATCACTGATAATCCTAAGTCCATTTTATCATTGTTTTAGTATTTTTTTGTGTTTTGTTTTTTGAGAAAGGGTCTCTGGGCTTTCCTGGCTGGCCTGTAACTCACCAGACTGGTCTTGAACTCAAGTTATTTCTGCCTCCACCTCTTGTGTACTGGGATTAAAGGCTTGTGCCATCTCGCCCAGCTACTTCTGTTTTGTTAAGAGTATTTGGTTTTATGTATTTGAATGTTTGCCTGTATATAAGTACTTGCACCCTAATGCTGTCACCCACAAGCCATCTCTCCAGTAGCTTCTGGCTTTATTTTGAGAGGCTTTCTCTAGATTGCTTAAGCTGGCCTTAAATTTACTCTGATTCTCTTGCCTCGGCCATTAACTACCTGGGGTTACTGGCTTGCACCACTAGGTTCAGCAAGGGAGGCAGTTTTCCTTCTCAATGTGAGTAAGAGCTAGTGACATCCAAGTTGGGAGGGCGTGGTCAACCCTTTGCTCTCGTCTCAGGCAAGGTGGTGGGAACCCTGGCTAGCCTGACCTTAGCAAAGGGAAGTAAGTCCACTTGTGGCTGGGGATTCACAGTGTCAGAGTTCTCATGTTGGCTTCTCACGTTGCTGGTGCCAGGCCTTCTCTGGAACTGCTCTCTAACACCCCCATGTGTGGCCATGTATTCAGTGGGCTGTCCCCGAGCTCAGGGTACAGAGCACATGGTTTAACTAGGAGGCAGGTGGGCATGTGTTGTGATGGAATTAAACTGTCCAGGAGAGAGACTGTATCACCTCCTTGGGGAGGTGAATGCCAGTGAAGTGGCTCATCCCTGTAGTCCTCAGCTGGAGGCCAGCCTAAGATATAGGGTGAGGTGCAGTTCAGAAAAACAGTGGCCACAGCCACGCAGGAAGGAGGTCTTGAGGAAGGGAGCAATGGCGTGGCGTGGGCTCCCGGTAGACATGTGTCCTTTAGGAAGGGAGCAATGGCGTGGTGTGGGCTCCCGGTAGACATGTGTCCTTTGCTGGCTTGGGGAGTGGCCAAGCAGCTTTTAGAGATGGGAGGCTCTGCTTTCTGCCTGGTAAATCTATAAGTGGTACTTCTCTGTAAAGGTGGGATGGTGGTTCCTTGAAATTTAGGGGGTGGTTGAGGCTTCTCAAGTGATATAATCATTAGTGGGAAGCTGGGACACAGCTGCCATGGGATAGCAGTGTTCACAGGCCTCACCCACCTCTCTCTGCCCACAGTGATCAACAAATACAAGCGTAGGCGATTTCAGAAAACCAAGAACCTACTGACAGGAGAGACAGAAGCTGACCCAGAAATGATCAAGGTAAACAGAAGTGGGGTTGCTGGGGCTCACGGTATTACCTAGTTGCACACAATTTTTGGTCAGGCCAAGTGCCTGCCCCTTCTGTGCACTTCTCTGGGAGGAGTTCAGGGATGAGAACACTACAGCAAGAACACTGCAGACAGGTCAGCCCAGGCGGCCCTTACTATAGATCTTGCTATGAGCCCATTTCACGTGAGACCCTTGCTCCAACTCACAGAGGCAGCAGGTGAAGAGGCTGGCTTGACACCATGTAGCTGGCACAGAGCAGGAGCAGTAGCTTAGAGCAGTTGTAGGCTTTATCAGCTCTGTGGCTTCTTAGTGGGCTGAGCAAACCAGGACATTTTTCTAAAGGCACATGAGCTTATCTTATCTGTGGCTTTGGGCAGGAGGCATGGTCCCAGAGTGAGGTAGAGCCACTCCGAGAGGGGATGCATGCCAAGGTTCTTCCTATGACTAGCCTGCCTGCCTCGGCCTCCACAAGCCTCTCCTTATTTCAGATGAGGAGGTGGACGATGGTTGAATCTTTGAGTCTCATGTCGGGCTTAATGGGTGATGGGTATCAGCATGCACCTACCAGCCATAGCTACGCTGACTGTTCTTCTGCCCAGTTGTTATGGGAGGGCATACGCAGTAGTATTTATGGGACCTCTGGCTGCCCAAAGCAATGCCTGCTGCTCATTTCCCGTTTCCCCACAGAGGGCTGAGGACTATGGCCCTGTAGAAGTAATCTCGCACTGGCACCCCAACATCACCATCAACATCGTGGATGACCACACACCATGGGTGAAGGGCAGTGTGCCACCCCCACTGGACCAATGTAAGCTGAGCCAAAAGCTCAGGGCCTGGGACCTTGTCTTCCTCCAGCCCATTTAGGAGCGGCCCTTCTAGTTCCACACTCTCCTAACCACTCTAAGCCCATCCTCTCTCTTCCCACACTCTTCCTTAGCCAAGGACTGGCCAGTGTGGGTGGGAATGGCTGTACAACTGTCCCTGGGTGTCAGTTCACACCTGGTTTCTCACTGTTTTCTATAGAGTTGGGGGTATATGACCACCAGTGTAAGCTGTACTGGAGACAAGCTTCAGTGGCCTTCATTCAGGGCCACTCCCATTGCCACTGCATCCTTTCCATTGAGGTCCTGGGACCCTTCTGCTCCTCATGGCACAGTCAAGAAATGCTATGTGGTGTCTTGGCCAGGCTGAGCAGAGCCCGCCCCATGTGCCCACAGATGTGAAGTTTGATGCCGTGAGTGGTGACTACTACCCCATCATCTATTTCAATGACTACTGGAACCTGCAGAAGGATTACTACCCCATTAATGAGAGCCTGGCCAGCCTTCCACTGCGTGTCTCTTTCTGCCCGCTGTCACTATGGCGCTGGCAACTCTATGCTGCACAGAGTACCAAGTCACCCTGGAACTTCTTAGGTGACGAGTTGTATGAGCAATCTGATGAAGAGCAGGATTCAGTGAAGGTGTGTGGGGTGGCCACAGGCCAAGGGGAAGTGGGAAATCCCACCCAATGCTCCCCCATACTGTTTCTCAACTGCCTACCCCCCCCCCCCCCCCCCCCCGCCTCCAGGCAGTGGGCAGGAAGTGAGTCCCTAACCCTAGCTAACCCTGGGGACCTGGCTCCCGACTTGACTCCTTTACTTTCTCTTGTTTTCCTCTTGCCTGTAACACACACACTCTCTCTCTGATGATCACTAGAGTAGGTCTATAGAGGTCTTACCAGGTCCTACTTGGGATTCCAAGGGACGTGTAGGAAATTGGCTCTTAGAAATGAGGTACCACAGCAGGGACAGAGCAGTGCTCACAGGCTCCTCTCCCCAGGTTGCCCTGCTGGAGACCAGCCCATATCTTCTGGCACTTACCATCATCGTCTCCATTGTCCACAGCGTCTTCGAGTTCCTGGCTTTCAAAAATGGTAGGCATGGGGGCCCGGGATGTTGAGGCAACCGGTAGAGGAAGTAATCTGCTCCCTGCTTCCTCTCCATACCTGGAGTCTCTCTCTGTACTCTAGAGGGCTGGAGCCCTGAAGAGGGACAGTGACCCCACTAGGCACAGAACTGAGGGAGGCACTGGGCCTGCTGCCTGGGCCAAGGCCAGGGTAGTACCACCAGGAAGCAGGGTGGGGAACTCCAAAGCCAAGAGAAAGGGAAGCCCCGAGGCTGCTCCCAGCACCCTGCCTGACAGGGAGGCCCCAACACGCAGCTACCCAGTTCTGGAACAGCCCATTGCTATGTTCAGCTCCAGGTGCTGAGGCAGAGGCAGGCATGCAACTGTGCAGCTCTGCTACAGCAGTCATTCCAACTGCTCTGTCAGCCTCTAGGCTGGTGGCCCATAGTGAGGGGGGTTGGGAGGTGTCCTGAAGCTCCTGGAATTGGCAAGAGTGATGGACATCTCTGTCACGCTGACATGACACTGCAGTGGAATCTGCCATCCAGAAGAATAGAGTGGGCAGATTTGAGGGATACTCAGTGTGACCTTTCCTGGAAGGCCTCACGTGGGGAGCTTCACCATGCTCTGCTGGCTCTGGAGAGCTGACCTAGCTTGTGTGAGGTTCTAGGTCTGTTCCTAGCCAGAGATTAGTGAGGAGCAAGTCTTGCCATACATGGTGAGCTAGGCTTTCCCCACTATGTCAGGTTTCCCCCTTCCCCACCATTTTGGGGGATGGATGACCTTGTGAGTTGGATGTGCTAAGCCCCAGGTTTGGGCATGTGGGCCAGGGTCCATGCTCCTGAATCATGAATTCCAGGAGCCCTGAATGCTTGTGGTCCAGCTTGACTTCTAGAAGTCCAGACCAGAAGGGAGACCAGAAAATAGCAGAATGTTGTCAGCCTAGGTCCCCCTGGTGTCCACATGGAGACCAAAAACCGGGGCTTGTCAGTGCCCTAAGGATAGCTCACAGGTTGAGTGGGAGGCCAGAAGAGAAGGTCCCTAAGCACACAGCCTGGATCTTTCTGTCCAGGGGAGGTGGGATGGCATTGTGTGATACTGATCTGGTGTTTGCCCAGGTTCTGCCAGGCAAGGCTGTACAGCCCCAGGTATATTCCCAGTTAACCTGCTTCCCTTAGCACCTGATGACCCTCAGGTGACCAGCCCAAGGACCTGGTGTTCCTATCCCATATGACCATGGGAAGACACAGAGAGTCCTGTGTGCCCTCTGCTTTTGTGGGAGAAAGTGCAGCCTAGGAGAAGCTGCTGACCACCTGTGCCCACATACTCTGCAGACATTCAGTTCTGGAATAGTCGTCAGTCCCTGGAGGGGCTGTCGGTGCGCTCTGTCTTCTTTGGCGTTTTCCAGTCCTTTGTGGTTCTCCTTTACATCCTGGACAATGAGACCAACTTCGTGGTACAGGTCAGCGTCTTCATTGGGGTCCTCATCGACCTCTGGAAGATTACCAAGGTCATGGATGTCCGGGTAAGTCAGGCACTATGTTGCATGGTGGGAAGGGGGTCGCCTGCTTAGCCAGGACCTGCCTTGGTCTCTGGGGGTTTCCCAATGCCTGCCTAGCTCTCAGGACCTAGGGGATTTTCACAGTAGGGGATTTTTCTGGGGTCACAGTAGGGCAGGGGAACTGGGAAGAGTGAGGACGGGCAGGGGGCGGTTCTGGCTGGGGAGTGGCAGGAGCCAGGCCCAGCTGACCTTGACTTTCTCTTTACAGCTGGACCGGGAGCATAGAGTGGCAGGAATCTTCCCTTGCCCAACCTTCAAAGACAAGTCCACCTACATTGAGTCTTCAACCAAAGTATATGATGATGTAAGTAAGCCCCATGGCCCTGGGGTGGTCTCAAAGTGCACTCATCAGGGACAGGCTGGGCCGTTGGTCTTACCTGCCAGTATCACTGCCAGGCCCATATCACACCCTGTGTTCCCTACTTGCCACATCTACTTCCTGGCCAAGTCCAGAGTTCCCAGAGCCACCTGGAAATTCCCCTGGCCTAGCCTGCTGGACAAGGTGTGAGTGGATGAGGACAAAGAGTAGAACCCCTGAACAGGGCTGCAGAGCCAGCCTGTTCTGTGACCACCCACCCCACCCTCACCCACAGATGGCGTTCCGGTACCTGTCATGGATCCTCTTTCCCCTGCTGGGCTGCTATGCCGTCTACAGCCTCCTGTACCTGGAGCACAAGGGCTGGTACTCCTGGGTGCTCAGCATGCTCTACGGCTTCCTGCTGACCTTTGGTAAGCAGGCCTAGTTCTACCCTGCCTGCAGGGCATGTCCACACTGTTCTAGGTCCATCATTCTCATAGGCCACAGCCTTGGGGCTGGCTGCCAGGCCTGTGCCTGCTGACCATCTGAGGCCCACGCTCTCATGCTTCAGTGAGCACAGCAGCCAAGCCTTATCCTGGGACTCACCAGCCTGCAGACAGTGCCCACCCAGTGCGGGCGGCCAGGGGGATAGGGAGCTATAAGGATGCTTCTGGCCAGGTCTACAGAGAAGAATTCATGTGTTGTGGGAATTCCAAAGTGCAGATAGAAGGCAGGCAGGCACAGTGAGTACTGAGTACAGACAAGGGCAGAGCAGTAAAGGTCCACTTAGATGGAGTTTAGGAACCACTCTGAGGAAAGATCCATAGCACTCCCCAGAACTGACCAGGAGGGACGACATAAAGATCTGGACATTGGGAAGCTGGGATTGGATATCTGAAGTCAAGGCCATCCCGAGCTATAGTCTAAGACCAGACCGTCTCAT
>JADRCC010440593.1:0-31234 GCA_019843855.1 Hylomyscus alleni
TTTTTTTTTTTTTTTAATAAAATTACATTTGTGTGTGCGAGAACGGTGGTTCACAGGTATCAGTGTATGTTGAAGTCAGAAGACTACTTGTCGGAGTTTGCTTCTATCTTGTCGGTTCCAGGAATCAAACTCTGGTCCTAGGCTTGATAGCAGTGTCATTACTTGTGTGTCTCTCTGTTGGTGGTAGGATGGGGTAAGGAAGGATGAGTAAGTAGTGTGTGTGTGTGTGGGGGGGTAGGTGGGTGATGGCATTCATATTATGCCACATTTAAGTGGCAGAGTTAGTTCTTCCTTTCTGCCTTCCTTGTTAGATTCTAGGGACTGAACAACTTTGTTCTGTCTTAGTGGCTCAAACTATTAAGTTCCCCCACCCTGTTCTGTGTTCCTTGCACTTTGTAGGGAATGGTATGGATGTTCCTCCAAAGCATTCAGCACTCTTCCATTCTTATTAGTCCATACAGTTACCACTGAGCACTGCTGAGATGCTCATCACACCAAATAGTCCCACCAGGCTGTGAGTATAATTTAGAAGAAAAATATGATAAACACATCATGTGTATTTTGCAATACACATTAAAATAGCAGCAATAGCTTTCTCAGTACACACCACCTCGACTTTCTACAGTAACAGTTGTGAACTAACTTCCGTGGATCATCAACTTTGATCTGAAAGCAGTTGGTTACCTATTTCACAGACATGTTGTTATTGTGTCAGTTGACTCATCTGAATGAGAGCTCTCAACAGTCTTAGAACACAAAACACCAGCAGTATGAGGGTTAGGCAGTGAAATGAGAAACTTTGAAGCCCAGTGCTAACTTTTTTCTGTATCCTTCCACAATTATAGCAACTTCAACCATAGGGTTTTATTATCTAATTTTGTAATTGTTTTTTTGGAGGGCTTCATGGACCTTCATGATCATGACTCTTTAATGCATTTTTCTTGATTTTTACAGAACTCTCATTGAGGAAAGACCAAGAATTCTGTCAATTCATTGACTCATGAACAAATGAATTTTTCAATTAAACTTGCTTTTTACAATGCCACTTTTCTTTTTTGCAATGTCACTTTCTCAGACTATTATATGTAGCCAGTGCTTTCCTAATCTCACTGCTACTACTTGTTCTAATTTCTAATTATATCCTAACCTATTGAAATGAGAGAAGGAACTGCTAACTTTTTTTTAAAAAGCATCTAGTAAGTACTGGTTATTTTATTAGTTGTATACGATTTTAAAACAGTCTAGTAGTGGTTTAGAATAGTTGTTATTTGGGAATTTTATTCCAGGGTGTTAGAACAACTTTCCTGAGCACTTTATATACTTTATATATTTTAACTGGAAGATAGATAATTAGGATTTGGATAGTTTATTGTAACTTTGAAACCCTTGCTTTCTTCACTGTTTTCCCTCCTTCTCTCCCTCTGCCTTATTACTTCTCATGTTTATAATAAAAAATAGATTTGATAAAATTAAGACCCTGGATGGGGCTGGAGAGATGGCTCAGCAGATGGCTGGAGAGATGGCTCAGCACTGACTGTTCTTCCAGAGGTCTTGAGTTCAATTCCCAGCTACCACATGGTGGCTCACAACCATCTGTAATGGGATCTGATGCACTCTTCTGGTGTGTTTGAAGATAGCTACACTGTACTCACATATATAAAATAGATTAAATCTTAAAAAAAAAAAAAACAAAAAAAGACCCTGGGGAAATAAAAAAAATGTCCCTTTGCTAGTGAATTAGTGATAAGTACCTTCTGAACTGCAGGATTCATGTTACACCATTGGCATTTGGTTTTTTGAAACAGGGTCTCTCTACACAGCTTTAAGTGTCCTGGAACTCCCTATTTAGACCAGGCTGCCCTCAAACTCAAAGATCTGACTACTTCTGCCTCTGGGATTAAAGGTGTGTGACACAATGCCCTGTTGGGTTTGTTTTTAAAGATAAAAACAATTTCAGAACAAAAGACTAGCCAATATTTACTGTTTTTTGAATATTTATTATTTTTTCTTTTTTTTCGAGACAGGGTTTCTCTGTGTAACCCTGGCTGTCTTGGAACTCACTCTGTAGACCAGGCTGGCCTCGAACCCAGAAATACACCTGCCTATACCTCCCAAAGCTGGGAATAAAGGCATGTCCCACCACTGCCTGGCTCTATGAGATTTCTGTGCAAGTAGAATTCTGAGATTCTATAGAACATGGAGTAAATTGCTGATCTAATTTCTGTCCAAGGTCATAAAGCAAAGAAGTCATAGTACTGAGATTCAAACCCAGGCCATTCTTAAATTGGTCTTAAAAGTGAAAATCTATAGCAATGAAGAGATTAAGAGAAAGGGATCTAATACTGAATATTAATGCTTTGTGGGAGAATGGCCAAAGTACAGATCAGCAGTCTTGGATTTGAATTCTGTTACTGTCATCTTAGCAGTTGATGATTGCTGGAAAGTTTATAAAATTTATTGTGAACTGTGCGTAATACTTATTTATAAAAGTAAGTGTATATCTGCAGAGACTTATTTATATAGTCCCTGTTACATGGTTATCACAGAATATGTAGGAAGCACAACTGAAAGTTAAGTACCTTCAGCAAATGGAGCAGTGCTTTGGTCATTGTGCAAATCCGTTTCTGCACTGGGAACACTCAGATATTAATGTTTGCTACTCATGCCAGTTTTATGAATAACTGAATGTTCACTTATAGAAAGTATCATAGTTAGGAATTGATATTGTGAAGAGATACTATGACTATGGCAGATGTTATAAAGAAAAATATTTAATTGAAATTTGGTCCATTGTAATGGTGGGAAGCCTGGCAGCACCACCCCAGCAGTAGGCCACCTGCATCTCCCCAAGATTTATTTAATTTATGAGTACATTGTTGCTGTCTTCAGACACACCAGAAGAGGGCATCATGTTATAATATATGATTGAGAGCCAGCATGTGGTTGGGAATTTAACTTAGACTCTCTGGAAGAGCAGATGGTGCTTTTAACCACTGAGCTGTCTCTCCAGCTCCCAAGTACATACCTCTTAATAGTGCCGCTCACTGTGGGCCTACAAGGGCCATTTTCTCTCAACCACTACATGTAGTTAGGGCCAAAGTTTCCTTTACTCTTTATTTATTTTTTTTATTTTTAAAGATTTATTTATTTATGTAAGTATACTGTTGCTGTCTTCAGACACACCAGAAGAGGATGTCTGATCTCATTATGGGTGGTTGTGAGCCACCATGTGGTTGCTGGAATTTGAACTCATGACCTTCTGAAGAGCAGTCAGTGCTCTTCCCCGATGAGCCATCTCACCAGCCCCCTTCCTTTACTCTTATCTTCAAACTAATATTAATTCTTACAAAACAGGAATAAAAAATTATGGCAGGTCATATATTCAGAAATTTAATGGGATTATGTGGTTTGTTTTGTTTTTTTTGTTTTTGGTGCTTAGGATTGACCTCAGAACATTCTAGGCAAGTGTTCTGCCACTATACCAACTCTCTAGCTCCCTGACTAGCCTTTTTCCTTTTAATTTTTCTTGAGTCTTATTGTCTGTCTGTCTGGGCACATAAGTGTGAAGGCCAGAGGACAACTTTATAGAGCCAGTTCTCTTCAGGCTTGTACAGAAGTACCATTATCCACTGAGCCATCTTTTGTGCTCCTTCTTGACTTTTGAATTTATCAAAATTTGTTGTTTCACATTCCCAGGCAGAATTTGACTTAATGTTGAGGAGCTAACTGCTGATTAGGCTGACTTAGCTGCCTAATGATTGCTCATACTGTATTCTAGAATGAAACATTATCTGTTAATATTTTTAGATTTTTCTTAGGTTGATAACATTTCACAGGGAAGATTCTTTGAAGCTCCTATCTGAAATTGAAAGTGTGTCAAACCTCAGAAGAGCTTACACTAAGAAGAAGCCTCTTGGGGTGTACAGTGGGGATATGTCATATTTATTTGTGACTATCTCCTTTAATCAAAGATTTCTGTAATTTACATGTACAATATCCTGGGTCCAGAAAATCGCTCAGTTGTATAATTGGAAATCACACAGGAAATGTGTAATCTGGATCTGGAAATCTGGTTGCTTTATAAACTTCTCATCACTGAATCTTTGGTTTTAACTTCAACATTATGTTTCTAGGTATTATTAATTCCTGAATCTTTAATGTCTGTAGTCTCGGTTTTAATTGGTCTCAGTTTTCTGCCTTTAGCATATGAACTGAAGTACCAAGTATGTATGCTTTTCACTTGGAAATTTGAGTTGTGATTGTAGCTCTTTCATTGTCACCACATTTTATATATCAGATGTTTGTTGTTTCTGCCCTGGACTTAACTCTTGCTGTCTAGGCTGGCCTGAAATTCGGATCTACCTGCCTCTGCCTCCAAAGCATTGAGACTAAAGTTACATGTCACCACCTGGCTGAGTCACTTGGTGACATATAATTTCTCTTCTTTTTCTTTTTATAATGAGTACACTGTAGTTGTCTTTGGACACACCAGAAGAGGGCATCAGATCCCATTACAGGTGGTTGTGAGCCACCATGTATTTGCTGGGATTTGAACAAAGGACCTCTGGAAGAGCAGCCAGTGCTCTTAACCTCTCTTCAGTCCCCAGATGATTTTTTTTAAAAAAATGATGTCTTAGTGGCATTTTGTGAAGGTGTATGTTTTTATTCTTTTTTTCTTTTTTCTTCTTTTTTTTTAATTTAGAAGACCAGAATTTTTCTGTGGACATGTACAGATTTTTAATGACACTATCTGTTACTATCCTGTTATGTAGAAAGATACACACCTAACACGACATTCTTAAAGGTTTTTTTGTTTGGTTTGGTTTTTGCTTTTTGAGACAGGGTTTCTCTTTGTAGTCCTGGGTTTTCTGAAACTCAGTCTGTAAACTTGGATGGCCTCAACTTGAGATCTGCCTACCTGCCTCTGCCTCCTTAGTGCTAGATTAAAGGCTTGTGCTCCCTTCTTTTGGCTCTTAACAAATTTTCAAGTCATATAAGTAAAAGTTGTTTTGCTATTTTAATGTATATGCTGTGTATTTATAATCCCCCCTTGCTTTACATGTTTTTGATTTGAGATAAGGTCTCATGTAACTCAGGTGCTTTTTGAAATAGCCGTGTAGCAGAGGTAACCTGGAATAAAATTTCTCTCTTTCTCTGAGACAGCCTCATGTACCCCAGGCTCATTTTGAACATAATATTCCCATTTCCACCCACCATAACAAGGTTTATATAGCATGTTCCACAAGTAGCTGGATTTTTTTTTTTTTTTTTTTTTTTGGGTTTCTCTGTGTAGTCCTGGCTGTCCTGGACTCACTCTGTAGACCAGGCTGGCCTCGAACTCAGAAATCCTCCTGCCTCTGCCTCCCAAGTGCTGGGATTAAAGGCGTGCCCCACCACGCCCAGTGATTTTTTTTTTTTTTTTTTAAAATAGAGGATGCTGGAGAGATGACTCAGTGGTTAAGAGCAACTACATGGTGTTTCATAACCATCTGCAATGAGATCTGACGCCCTCTTCTGGTGTGTCTGAAGCCCAGCTGTAATGTACTTAATAAATCTTTAAAAAAAAAAAAGATGCCAGTCGACTAAATCTATTGTCAGCTCCATTGCAGTGTCCACTTCTGCTGTGTCTCCTGTTACTAAGGATAAAGGCTGAGTAGAGTAGACGAGAAATCCTAGTTGTGTGACTACATCAAGAAATTGGGTTGAAAATAAATGGAAAAGCTGGGCAGTGGTGGCACATGAATTTAGTCCTTAGTGCTTGGGAGACAGAGGCAGAGGCAGATCTCTCAGCGTGAGGATAGCTAGGGCTACATAGAGGAACCCTGTCTTTAAATACAAAAAAATTCAAGAATTCTTAAGCCCCACTTTATTACTCAATTACATTATAATGTTCTGATCCTTTTGTATTCATTTTAAGTGCCTAGTTATTCAGTTTATTCATTTGGAGATAAATTTTTTAGAAAGAATTTTCCCATAAGTTTTGTTTAGATTAAATGTTGTTCTGGCTATAGCCTTTTGTCTCTGTAGAGTTTGATTTTTGTTTAAAGGCTCATTTGTCAACTTTCCTTACCATAAAGACAATTTCTACATGAAAGAACTACAATTTTCACTAAACAATAAAGAATATGGAGATATACATGTTTTTAAGTTTATGTGTGTGTATATAGAACATGCAAGGAGTGGGTGAGCATGAGCCTGTGGGGAGCTGAGAAGGCTTCTGTGGAACTGGAAGGTACAGGTGACTGTGATCTGCCAATGAGTGTTGAGAAGTGAATCTGAATTTTGGGGCAATTTTCTTAATTGCTGAGTCATCTCTCCAGTCTCCTTGATATCTAGAATTATTTTTCAGAGTACCCAAGACATGGTAGTGGTAGTGCACTCTTTTAATCTCAGCACTTCAGAGACAAGGCAGATATCAGACTATCTGGGGCTACATCACAAGGTCCTGCCTTTGTGTCCCCTCTATCCCCCCACCCAGTAGAGAATTTTCACCTTAAACAAATTGGCATATCTAAAACTTAAAATATGTACCAGGTGGTAGGTGGTAGCCCACGTGTTCATTCCCCAGCAGTTTGGATGCAGTAGCAGAAAAAAAAGAGGTAATCAAGACCAAGTACATAATTGTTCCCCAGAAAAGCTCACATTCTTTTAATATGCATGGTCAGTCTAGTAGTATCCACAAAACATATCAGTATTGACTTTGGAGTCTTTTCATTATTGAAGCTCTTTGATTAAATAGAGCCTATTACCCAGTATACTATCCAACATTGTACCATTGAAAAGAAGAGGGATTGATAGATGCTGTTAGGGCTTTTTTTTTTTAATTAAAATAATGAATAAATTCTTTGTTATTAGAACTTAAGTATCATCTATCGCTATAAAATAGGTAGCTTTAGAGTAAATGTAAAGTATACTGGATTGATTTCCTAATTATGATCTAAATATTGTTTATTCTTTATTTCTATGCTCATGGAATAGCATAAATATTTTGTTTTCTCTGTTTTTGATTTAGCTTTATGTAAAGTAGTCAAAAATGGATGAAGGGGTGGTATAAAGTTAATATGATTAAATTCTTTTTTTATTCTAACTTAATTTTATTTTTTTAATTTTTTTTCTTAATGATTTATTTTTTTCTTTTTAATGAACAAACAAAAACAAGAACAAACCCCTGTTGCCTCCCCCTCCCCATGCCTGCTATCCCACCCTCTTCCACTTACCGGCCCTGTCATTCCCCTACACTGGGGCACAGAACCTTCACAGGACCAAGGGCCCCTCCTCCCATTGATGACCGACTTTGCAATCCTCTACTATACACATGCTGCCAGACAATCAGTCCCACCATGTATAGTCTTTGGTTGGTGGTTGAGTCCCTGGGAGCTCTGAGGGTATTGGTCAGTCCATATTGTTGTTTGTCCCAAGAGGCTGCAAACCCTTCAACTCCATTGGTTCTTTCTCTAACTCCTTCATTGGGGACCCTGTACTAAAGCTCACTGGATGGCTGTGAGCCTCTACTTCTGTATTATTCAGGTACTGTCAGAGCCTCTCAGGAGACAGCTATATCAGGCTGGAGTGCCCTTCCTTCAGTCTCTGCTCCATAGTTAGTCTCTGTAACTCCTTGCATGGGTATTTTGTTCTCCCTTTTAAGAAGGAATGAAATGTCCACATTTTGGTCTTCCTTTTTCTTGAGTTTCTTGTGGTTTGTGGATTGTACTTTGTGTATTCCAATCTTCTGGGCTAATAACCACTTATCAGAGAGTGCATACCATGTATGTTCTTTTGTGATTGGGTTACCTCACTCAGGATGATAAATTCTTGAAGTTCAGAGTATATACCAGGGAAAGCTCAGAAGTTGGAGGGAAAGGCTGGACTGCTACAGTAAGGTAATGTTTGGGCTGAGTGATTGCTCAAATCCTTAAGAATTGAGGAAAGTACTGATAGGCTTTTAAAAAGCAAGTGTTCCTGGAGATTTAATTCACTATAACTTAGAAAATTTAACTTTTCTATTTCCCATGTATAGGTTTAAGAAAGTCCACCAAGAAGCGCAGTGAGTCCCCACCTGCTGAGCTCCCCAGTTTAAGGAGGAGCACACGCCAAAAGACCACGGGCTCCTGTGCTAGTACCAGGTAATTTTAGTATTTTTGAGCCTATAGTTTTTATTTTAGCTTTGATCAAAATCTTCCTGTACTTCTTAACATTACTAAAATTTTCCTTCCCTTTTCACCCCTGTGCCCCCCATCCCTTTATTTATTTTTTTTTACTTTTCCTTACCACCTTTTCTGCCTCTTCTTCCCTTCCATTGTTTATGACAGGATCCTGGTTTGTGTCCTAGGTAGCCTGCTACTTTTAATCTTTGCTTGCCTCAGTCTCTCAAGTAATGGGATTACAGGGGTATGCTCCAAACCTAGCCCAGTTAATTTATAGCAATGCAGTTTACATATTAAATAAACCTAATGGAATAACTTGACGTAAGTTTATGTAAAAGTTTCTTTTAAAAAAACTCCCCCCCCCCCCCCTTCTAGAAAGGGTTTTTTGTGTATCCCTGTATGTCCTGAAAATTACTGTAGGGCAGACTGGTTCCGAACTCACAGAACCCCACCTGCCTCTGGAGTACTGGGATTAAAGGCTCAAATCTCCATTTCTGGCCCAAACAAACAAAAAACCAAAAAATAAAACCCAAAACCCCAAACCACCACTTTTTCTAAGTGGTTCAGTACAACAAATAAATTCCATGATTCTAGTTATGTATTATTCCTATTGTACTAATTATCAGTGGAATTAAAGAGTAAACTCAGCCAGCTGTGGTTGGGTCAAACAATCCTAAAACTTGGAGGAAGAGGCAAATTACATCTTGGTATACATAGCAAGTTTCAGGACAGAGAGAGCTGCATAGAGAGACTTTATCCCAAAGCAAGAGAAATTACTAACATCAAAGTGAAATCCCTATTTTCATACTCAAAGCCTCAAAGACATAACATAAACCATGTTACTTTTTTGACATGTTTAAAACATTTTTCCTCTTTTGCTAATATGAGACATTTTACAGTTAATTACTAGTATCTAGACATTACGTTGACCTGGACCTAGTGATGCTTCCTGGCACTCTGGTGGTCCACAGATGGTGGTTTTGGCAGAACCATTTTGAGCAGGAAAGGCAAATCCATAATCAGAATAAATGTCTACTCCAGTAAGAACAAAACGTTGTCCTTTCCTTGGAGGAAGTGGTTCAATGTAGTCAACCTGCCACCAGGTTGCTGACTGATCACCTTGAGGAATGGTGCCATATCTGGGGCTCAGTGTTGGTTTCTGTTGTTAGCAGATCTGGCATTCAGCAACAGCTGTAGCCAGGTTAGCCTTGGTGAGTCCATGTTGGTGTGCCTAAGCATAACCTCCATCTTGGCCACCATGATCACTTTGTTCATGTGCCCATTGAACAATGACAGAGATGGCTGGGGAAAGAGACTGACTGTCCACCAATCTTATCCACTTGATTATTGAACTCCTCAGATGAAGTCATCTTTTGGTGAGCATTTGCATGGGACACAAATATCTTCACATCCTCTGCCCATTTGGAGAGATCTATCCACATACTTTGTCCCTAGATGTCTTTCTCACCAATTTTCCAAGGTCTTTCCAGGTTCCTGACCATCCAGTCAATCCATTGGCTTTGAACAATCGTACATCTGGCCATTTCTTTTTCCAAACAAACTGTAATACCATGTGTTCTGCCCACTGTGAAATCTAGTGGCAGATTTCTATTATAGTTACAATTTGAACAGTTACTAGGTGTGGTAATGCAAACCTTTAATCTCAGCAGATTTATCTCTTGAGTTTGAGGCCAGACTGGTCTACAAAGAGGCTGTTCACATGGAGACATCTTGTCTTACCCTGCACCCTCCCCCTCCCTCTGTGCCCTGGCTCTTACACACACATTTTCTTCATATTGTTTTTAAAATATCTACAATTAGCATAACTGAGTGCACCTAAGGTTTCTTAGGAATATCTTCCTTAGAAAATAATTCTGAGTTCTACAAAGCTTTTGTTCATTTTTGGCCAGATTTTTAAAAGATTAAAAAAAAAATCATTTCTAAAATTGTGTGTTCAATTATTGATATATGGAGGTGCTCTAGGGACTGAAACTTACTGATTCACCCCACCCCAATAGACATTTGTGAGCTTGCCCACATAGATTCTGGGAGCTTGTAATGGATCTTTGATATCTAAAAGTACTCTTCTTAACTGTGGCACCAACTTTCCAGTCCCCTTTCAGTTTTACCAAGGGGGTATAGTCTGAATTTGCTGTGGGTGAAGATAAGTATTTTAGTGTCATTTTCTTTTTCTTTCATTGTATGCTTTTGATACACTTGGCCACTAAATCAGTGTATATAAAATTACTTTTTATATATAATTTTTATATACACTTTATATATAGAAATACTTTTTATACACATGGTTGTGCTGTGTACAAGCTATCTAGCATGCTTGTTTAAAACAGTCTTGGTTCACAACCCTGCCTGAAGTTTTAGGGCTGCTTCTTAATATTTTATGCCTTGGTGTGATATATTGAGCTTCTGTTATTTCAGAGTAGCAATTTTTGAGGGTAGCAACTTGTTAATACAGAATGTTTAGCCTAGATTAGTGTAAAAGTTAAACGTTGGATAAATTTTGAATCTCTCATTTGCAGTTTGGTAAAATAGGGGGTGTTGTTTTTGCTGCTGCTGTTGTTGCTGCTTTTGTTTTTCCAGATAGGGTTTCTCTGTGCAGCCTTGGCTGTCCTGGAACTCACTCTGTAGACCAGGCTGGCCTGGAACTCAGAAATCTGCCTGCCTCTGCCTCCTAAGTGCTGGGATTAAAGGCCTGAGCCACCACTGCCTAGCAGTAAAATTAGGTTTTGAATGAACTATTTACTTATAATGGAAAGGTTAGCTAATCTTTCCCACTCCTGTTTAGCTTTCACTAAGAAAGAAACTCAAGTCCTCAGGTAATTGCAAGCTTGATTTTCATGCTTACTGAGTGCTCACTACCTGATTTCACTGATGGTCCAAGACTTTTAGCCTTCGGATTTATCATATCATCAGGTAAATCAGGAAACAGTGTCTGTAATAAATTATTTATAATGTTGGTCATCTTTATCTCAATTTACCCAAGATCATCATTAATAATCTGAAATTGTACTTGATACGTTGTAATTACTTTTTTTCCTATAGTGTATTTTGTACTTTGTCTTCCTAAGTCATCAGTTGTTCATAAATATTAAGCCATTAAGTGTTTTTATATGGGGCTGGCGAGATGGCTCAGCGGGTAAGAGCACTGACTGCTCTTCCGAAGGTCCTGAATTCAAATCCCAGCAACCACATGGTGGCTCACAACCACCCGTAATGAGATCTGTGACGCCCTCTTCTGGTGCATCTGAAAACAACTGCAGTGAATTTCACTGGAGCAAGCTGGGCTGGCAGAGGTCCTGAATTTAATTCCCAGCCGCCACACACATGATAGATAGTTCACAGCCATCTGTACAGCTACAGTGTACTCATACCCATAAACTAAATAAAATAAATCTAAAAATTAAAAAAAAAAGTTTTTATATAGTGTTAGCGTATTTGATTTTAGATGATCTAGGGTGGTCTGACAGCAAGTACGTGCATGATATCCCTGTCCTTTTGATCCTCCTATTGTTGCTGTACTCTGTAAGCCTTTGTATATTGTCTATGTTTGTAAATGAGGCTGTATTTTAAATGTGTAGTTTCTTTTTTTTCCTTTCCCTCTTCAGGAGGAGCCACTTCTTCATTTAGCTGAAAGTGTTTAAAAAATCATGTCTGTAAAGATGACAACAGCTCCCAGTAACACAGAAGCCTGTGTTGTGTGAGCTATTACTTGGAAGAATTTCAGATATACAACATCGTAGTGATTTTCTATAACAATTTTTTTATTTAAAAGGGAGAAGAAACTGGCTTTGTGCTCTGTGAATTTCAGCTTTGTGTTGTCTATACATTGCTCCTAGTGCCTTGCTAATGCTGAATATGATGACATTTTTCTGTTGTAGTCGGCGAGGCTCTGGCCTGGGCAAGAGAGGAGCAGCTGAGGCCCGGCGGCAAGAGAAAATGGCAGACCCTGAAAGCAACCAGGAGACAGTAAATTCCTCAGCTGCCCGGACAGATGAAGCTCCCCAAGGAGCTGCAGGTAAATTGTCACTTCTTAGCCCTAAAACAAGTAATTTTGTTTGTTTCACAGATTTATTTTTGGATGAATTTTCTTGTTCTTCATCCTAAGTATGATGAAAGGAGGCGAGAGAATTACCATAGAGGTTACCATGAAATACTTTTATTTTACATCATAGATTGGGTACTCTTGATTAGTTGCCTCATTTGTTTTTAAGATTTAAATTCTCAACCAGTCCATACATGCACTATTTTATAGAAAGGTAATATTTCCATTTAATGTTTTTATATTATTGATTATAGAGTTGACTAACAATTGTTTCATTGAATTTAAATTCATAAAAAAATAAAGATATACTTTGATTGCTTTCTAAGCATGTAGATTTTTAGCAATTTACAAGCCCCCCAAATTCATTTTGTTTTAAGCTACTTTAATACTTAGATTAATTTAATTTAATACTTAGATTTTTATGGGCTATTTTAATTTTTCTTGATAACTTAGATGGCCAAAAAAAAAAAAACCAAAAACGTAATTTTCTTCTTTTTGCTTTAAATATGTTACCATTGCCCAAATTTTGTGGCAAATTAATTTTAAAATCTAGTGTGAAATTGCTCTTTCTAAACAGAAAAAATACTGTAATTTATCATTGTGAATGTGTATTTCTACAATCATGCCACATCATGTTTAATTGCAAAGAATAATGAGCTAATGAACAAAGCAATTTCATGTAGTGTGATTTAATATTAGGATATACAGTAGTTTCCTCTAATGCCTATAGCTGGTCATAAATCATAGTTTGTTGGAAAGGTCTGGTTACCCAAGTTACTGTAGTCTGCTTAGCTTAGTTTAATTTTGAAGTAATTTCTATATCCTAATTTAGACAGTGGATTTGTAGCATCTCTTCTATTGGGAATGAAATCTAAAAAGTCTTTTTCTTAATAGTTAATTGGCAAATAATTCGAAGAATACAAGCTTATTAAGGCTGTTGAAAATGCACAGCTTCTCCTTCCCAGTATTAAATATCACTTTCATTATTTATTTCAAGTTTGAATATGGAAATTTGAGGCCAGTTCTCAAATGAGTGACAGGAATGGAATTTCTGAATATATTGTTAACCAGTTGATAGTTACAGTAATTATAAACAGCAGCATCTTATCACTCTGCAGATGTGGCTTTAAACACTTCCTGTTGGATATTGAAAACAACCTGCTGAGGTGTGAGTTCTGTTAATGCCATTTTATAAATGAGGGAAAACTGAGGCGCACATTGGTTAAGCTTTCCCAGAGTTCCAAGCTAAGATGTATGACATTCAATCCAGGTCTCAGAAACCAAGGACACGGTACAGCCCTGTCTTCTCCCTAGGTACTAGGATTTAATTTGTATGGATACACTCCAAGGTTAGAAAGGATAATGGGGAAGGGGAATCTCATCTTCAGCATATTGATTATCAAGGGAATATAGTGCATTTTATTGACATCCACATTATCAGTAAATAGATACTTGTGGTATGTTGACTGTTGTAGAAGATACACATGGTGTTCAGTGTTTTAGGGTCATTGGGCTTGGTATGCTTTGGGGTGGAGTCCTTCATGGTTAGTAGAAATTGCTCTGTTGGCTAGTTGGCTGTGAAATTCTTATGGGAAAATGTGCTACCTGTAAAATACAGGCCTAAATTAGCATAGGGAGCTTATTTGTGGTCATTTTAACTATTTTTTGAAGACAGTCTTTTGAATAGTGATGTCCATAGTTGGTAAAATTCTTCTTTCAGAACAGTGAAATGATAAGCAAAAATAGGCATGTTCTGGCATTCACTTTTTATATTAAGAATTCCTAACTTCAAGAAATGATCAGGGCCATATCCTAGAAAGCAGCTAGTTTTGTTTTTAATATGGCTCTGCCTGGCTGTTTGCTGATGTCTAGTGGTTGTTTTCTTCTACTCTTTTCTTGATGTCTTAAAGCAGGGAAACCCCTTCAACACCAAAAAGTGGGTTTGGGTATTGTTTATTGTGGTGTTTTTGGTTTTATTTTGATTTGAAAAAACAATTTTGTATAAAATAAACAGGATATAATATTATATTGACGAAAGATAGATTCTCACTATATATTGCTGGCTGGCTGGTAGTCACTATGTAGACCACTCTGGCTTCTCATTCACAGAGCTTAACCTGTCTCGTCTCCTCAGGGTGGGAGCTACAATACCCAGTACCAAGTTTTCCTTTTTTAACTTTTGAGAGAGGGTTTCTCTTTGCTCTCTGTCCTGCAATTTGGCCTATAGACTAGTCTGAGGCTAGCCTCAAACTCACTGAGATCTACCTGCCAATTTGACTCCTGGAGTGCTTGGCTTACAGGCATGATTTCCTACCATCTGGAATATACCCAATTTTTAATGTTTTTCTTTTCCTGATTACATTTTTTTAATACTACAAATTATGTTATGATTGTATTACCAGATGATAGAATACACAGTAAAGATCAGCTGTGCTCTTTTTGTCTTAGTGCAAAGTATTATGACATAGAGCTTCCTTCCTATTGCCTCCTTTACTTACACATGCTGCTTAGCAAATTCTGGCAAGTAAACATTGTTCTGTAAGCCTTAGAATGTTTTATCTTTCCATTGTAAGAGGTTGAATTGTTTTTAAAATGGGCATCTTAAAATAGAGTTATTTTTAAAAAAATTTTTTGTATTTCTGATGTTAAATCTGGGTTTTGGTTATATCTGTTGATAGTCATATATTTATATTTGACTATAGAGTACAGAAAAGGTGTGTACCATGAATAAAGTTTTTGGGCTTGACTAGTGAAATTTTGAATTGACAGCTGTTGGTTGATTACATTTCACAAAACAGCTGTCTCTGTATTAATCAAGTTAGTATAAAGGCTAGTCTGGTCCAAATACCTAATTTTGTAAAACATTGTGTAAATGTAAATTCATTGAACAACTGTGTCAGATTTTGAAAGAGCTGCCAAGGTCTGGGGAGGGACTTAGTGCATAAGAGCTCTAGCTAGTTGAGATCCCTAGTACCTCTGTCAAAAGTGTGCTTCACCTTTTCTGTTTATAGAGCTGTGACCCCAGTATTGGCCTAAGCCAACTTACAGTGAACTCCACTGAGAGTTTTGGGAGCAAACCAGGTACCAGTAGATGGAGAAACCTGATGCCCTCCATTGATCTCCACTGAAAAGGGCTGGCAAAAAGTTCACTTTCTTTGTCTTGAGTGGTAGCAAATTTTTGTCACAATTGGAAACTTAACCTTTTGCAAAAGTACCTATCCCTTTTTTTAGAGTAATTTTGAGGGATGGATGGTGCTTTCAATTAGAATTCTATAATGGAATTGTAACATCCTTTTGGTCTGTTTTGTCTGTCCATGAGGATTTTTACTAAGGCCTGCCTTTTTATCTAGGAGTCCACTATCATTGAACAGGCCTCTTAATTATGTTTCACAAGTTGTATTTCTTGATTAAGACCTTTGTGGAAATTTAATTGGTGTTTATTTTGAAGTTTATCAGAAATAAAGATATCTGTATCCTTTAATGATTATCTCGGGCTGTTTTATGTTTAACTTTGTGTTTGCTTTCTCCATACTTAAAAAAAGCCACTTTAACAAGCTGGGTCTTAATTAGTATCTAAAATACTATTAATTGTTTATAGGACATTGATATAATGACCATAACTGAATTTAAAATTCCAGCTGAGGGAGTGTGTTTACTTCAGAGAATAGGATTGAAACCTTGCTATCTGTGTTCTAACCTGATTGCTAGCTGGCATGAACACTTAAGTCATGAAGGCTTAATTTTTTTTCCTGTGCATGAAGGATATCTGTACTCTAACGTGTTTACAATAAAGTATGTAAGTGTCTTAATGCTGCCTCATAAGTAGCTTTTGTATAGTTCACTTTGTTTAGTTTTTTATCATCTTTGTTAATCTCAAATCATAAGACAGTATACATAAATAAATGCATACAGCATTTCTAAAATGTAGAATTGGTTGTTGACACGGTGTCATCTTTTGCTTTTAAGATTTATTATATATATGAGTACACTGTCACTGTCTTCAGATCCTATTATGCCGTGTGTGTGTGTGTGTGTGTGTGTGTGTGTGTGTGTGTGCCTTTCCTATGGTGATGATGAACTTGCCATCATGCCCAGGTCAGAAGAGCTCTCAAAATTTATGTCTGTCAAAGACCTCTGTCTGCTTGCCTTCCATTCTTTCATTATCTACTAAGTAGGCTGAGTATTGTTAATGATGTGGTTTTATGCAGAACAAACCTATTTGTGAAGCTGTATAGGTCTAAGCATACACTTAGAGATTTAACAGATTACTAGTTTCTTCTCCTTTGGTCAGACTTATAATACCTGATGCTATTAACTTAAACTGGTTTTATTTCTGTTTTGGTTCATCTATGTTTTGTGTAGTGGAATCCTTCTGCTTCATTCTACTTTAACTTTTGGCATCTTGACTTCTCTTTTTTCGTACTTGATAGCAGTTCTTGCACTTGCATGTTAATTGTAATGTATTCTTTAGTATTTCATTCCAAAAGAAAGAGTGTATATGATCTTTTCACACCCTTGGAGCTAGAGAAAATAGATAAATGATTATTTACATTTCTGAAATAACAGAATGGTTTTAGTAGCCTGACTTGATAGACTAATGGCAGAGGAATCCAGGAGAAAGCTATTTCAAGGGCATGAAGGTTGCAAATTTATATTTATATAACTGCTGAGCTCTTTCATTGCTCCTGAATTTTATATGGCAGTGAGTTGTAGAATGGCTTGAGTGTGTAGGAAGAGAGATTTAACTTACTATAGTCGGTAAAACTTTGGTTTTTCTTTAAGGTAAGCCAGACATAAAAGATTAAATGCTCCTCCTAATCCTTACCTTCCCCCTCTCCCCAAGCCTCTAGTTCTGTTGCAGGGGCTGTTGGCATGACCACCTCTGGGGAGAGTGAATCGGATGATTCTGAGATGGGACGATTACAAGGTAAAGATAGCCATTGAGTTTGCAAGAAATGATTACCACAGGCTGCAGATAGTCCTATTCTTGACTTGTTGAACTCAGTTCATTTATAGTCTCTGAACACTGTGTAGGAATTTTAGGTATACCTGCACCTTCTGGGGGGGAAAAAAAGTCTTTTTTTATTGCTTAACTTGATGCTTTGGGTTCAGAGATGACCTGTCTGTGTCTTCATTTTTACTGTTTAACCAAGCAAAGCCTCATAGTTTTTCAAAAAATCTCCACCTGATTAATTGACTTTAGTAATAAATTACGAAGCACCTCAATATGTTGTTGTTCTCTAGTATCTAAAAACAGAAATGGAACAGGGTGGGTTTTCCCTACACCCCATGTTCTTTTGTAAACTAGTTGGTTTTCTCTTTTTAAATATTGTCAGTCTTATATTACATATACTCCATGTTTGATTTAGATGGGTTTGTACTTATATCTCAGATGATTTTTAATGTGCTCCCAGTGTAAGGCTTAAAAGAGACATTATGTGAAACTTTCACATTATTTTAAAGTTCTGAGATAAATAGCAAGTGTTTAAAGCTTCCCCATGATACCACTTATGAACATAGATTTTCGTTGGAACTGGTAAAAATGGTTTATGATTTTCATGTTTCTGGACAGGGTCACCAAAATCTGTCTGGGAAGTATTGTTAATAGGAAAATGAGGCAAGGCTTCTTAGTCCATGACTTACTAAAGTATTTTATAGATTTCTTAAATAGTTCTGATCTGTATATGTTTTACATTCTCCCCAAAACTTCATGACATGGAGTTATAACTTACAATAACTAATTAAATTTGTGTATGTAGAAGGTTTTAGAAATTTAATGTAGTTTCTCTTCAAATTCATAGTGGAAATTAATGTGTGCTTTCTCAATTGTGTGAGTTGAATCAGTTCCTTGACATTTTTAGGGAGAATCAATTGCTTTAAGTCAACTCAACTATTTCCCCTTCCCTTTTTCTTCTTCTTCTTTTTTTTAAGCTCTGTTAGAGGCCAGGGGTCTTCCTCCTCACCTGTTTGGTCCTCTCGGTCCTCGGATGTCACAACTTTTCCATAGAACGATTGGAAGTGGAGCTAGTAAGTGAATATTTTACAATTTTTCATCCTTTGAACTCTCTGAATAATTGGTTACTTGTTGGTATATAATTTAGTATTGTTTATTTAGATTTCCTTCTATACTTTTGACTACTCAACTGAAATTTAAAAAATCTATATTTTGTATTTTAAAAGTTATTTAGAATTTTTAACTGTAGAAAAGATTTGTAGTTTTGTAATGATTTATATCATTTGTCTGCTTTTTTTGTTCAAAGGATTTTATGGTGTCACAAATTATCATCCCATAAGATAATGATAACATGAACCTGATAGGAATGATTTCTCTCAGCACCATTATTTCTCACCCGACAATCAGATTAATTATAACCCAGAGCCTACATACATGGCTGACTTAACAGTGACCAATAGTCTTGATTTATAACTGAAGTATTGTGAAGTCCAGTTAATGTTTCCCTTGATTTGCGTTTTTTTATTACTTTGGTCAGCTTGGTAGCTGACTGATGCATCCCATCAAGTATTTGATGTTTTTAAAATAAAACTGCATTGATGGTATTAGTTGTGTGTATGTGTGTGTGTTTACACGAGTGTGTGCTTGTGTGTATGCATATATGTATATGCTAGGACAAGTATGTGGAGGTCAGAGGGCTACTTTGTAGTTAGTCCTCTCTAACTTTATATGGTTATCAGACTTGTATAGCAAGTGTCTCTATTTTTAAGCCATCTGCCCTTCTCCTATTTTATTTTGTAGTTAAGTCATTGCATTATAAACCAGATGTGATGGTGCATAACTTAATCCAGCTGCGGGAGGCAGAGACAGTCTACAAATTAAGTTTCAGGACAGCCAAAACTATTACATAGAGAAACCATGTGTCACAAATACACACTCTCTCTCACTCTCTCCCCCCTCCCACATACACACACTCAAAAACACCCCACACTGCATTATATATTTCTATATCTGAAGCTTTTCTCTGGTGTGCTTTCTCTACCCCTAACAAATGCAGCAACCCATTTTGTTTTTCTACATCTAAGGGTAACACACCCTGTCATCAAGTTTCCTTTTTTTTGAGAGTTCTTTGAGCACCCAAACTTCATTACAAATCTGGGTCCTTGGGCCTCCCATTTACTGGATTCTTAGGTGGACACTACAACACCTGCATTGCTGGTATTTTACTAGTGATATAGTTAAGCTGAGTTGTTTTCTACATGGAGCTACTTGGGACACAAGTAATAGAATATGTTAAAAATGCAGAGAAGCAAAACAGTAAGAATGTAGACCAACTGGGAAAGGGGAGAGGAAGTCTGGTTAGAGAAACTGCAGAGACATGAAGATTTCATAGAAAACTAGTAGTACATAGATTCAAAGGAGAGAATGCATGCTGCATGAGAAGAGTGCTGAGTTTCCAGGTTTAGAAGGTAGAGCAGCCACAGGGAAGTGTGGAAGTGATATATTTTGAAATCCAAAAGGTGGACACATCTACCAAGCTGTGGAGTGCCCTGGTAGGCTAGCCACAAGGTTGAGTGATTCAGAAAACATTTTATAGTTTGCAAGTGGGGAATGACATGATGAGAATAAAAATTAAATACACCCCAGGGCTATTGTTGAGAGCATAATTAACAGTCCTCACCAAGTACTGCTTCACTTCTGTCCTTAGTCATTCCCTACACACTGAAAGCTAACAGGAATCTGCATATATTTTAACTTATAGCTAAAAATAAGCAAGGTCAGTTAAAAAGCTGAAGATAATAGTGTGATTATGTTTATCAAATATTGCTATTCTCAACATTTTAAATTTCAAATATGGATTCATATATTGCTGTCAGTTAATATGCTTCTTGTTTTTTGTTTTTGTTTTTTTTAAATAAACAAACTTTATTTTGCCATTTCATTAAGTTGAAGATTGGGACGAAAAGTTGTGTCAGGGCTTTGTAAGTTTGTTGACATTAAAATCCCATATTTAGCTGGTGTAATGCTTGCATGCCTTACTAATTTTTATTATTTATGAGTGCTTTGCTTGCATGTATGTCTGTGTACCCTTTGTCTATCTGGTGCCCACTGAGGCCAGAAGAGGACATCAGATCTTCTGGAACTGGAGTTACAGAAGGTTGTGGGCCACCATGAGGGTGTTAGGAATTGAACCTGGCTCATCTGGAATACAAGTCAGTGCTGTTAAACACGGAGCTGTATCTAGCCCCATATGTGGCTCCATATACCATATATATTATTTGTGGTATGTTGTCTGTCCATTTGCCTGTCCTTGTGCATGTGTATGCATATGTGTTTGTGTGATGGGGTGGGACTCAGAATCCAGCAAAGGGAGATGGATCCCATAGAGCTGGTGTTACAAGTAATTGTGCTGCCTGGTGTGGATGTTAAAAAGTGAACTTGGGTCCTTTGAAAGATCAATGATAGCTCTTAACTGCTGATCCATCTCTCTAGTCCTTAGTCTTATACTTAACTCATATTATTCATTGTGGTAGTTCAAACTAAATTACTAACATTAAAAATATTAAAACTCGTTATTATATAAGTAATTTGTTAACACAAATACACAATTAGTTTACTGTTAACACATTTATTCCTTAATAGTATCTAGCATCAAATTTCTGTTAAGATATTCTATACAATATTCAGCTACTTTTAGTGGCTGTGTCACATTTGTATTTGTTTTAAAATCTATTTTGACTTCATGTATATGAGTGTTTTGCCTGCCTGCACGTATGTGTATATATGTACCATGTGCATGCAGTGCCTTCAGAAGGCTCAAGAGGGTGTCATATAACCAGTGGAACTGTAGTTAGTCTCCATTTGAGTGTTGGGAATCCTGGGAATCAAATCTGATCTTAAAGAGCAAGTGTTGTCTCTACACCTGGATTTGATACCCTTCTTACCCCCACCCCAATGAGAAATAATCACTCAAAATGCTAGCATTTTTTTTTTATTGTAACGATTGTAGTACTGGTGACATGTCCAGAGACAGCTCATGATCCATGAGTTTGATGCTTGGAATCTACATAGTGGAAGGAGAGAACTGATTTCTGTAAGTTGTCTTCTGACTTCCATATGCATGCCGTGGCATGCCTGCACAGGCATATTCTGTTGCATTCATGAGTAGAAACTTAAATAAGAACACACATACAAAGAATTGTATAATTTCTGGTTGTCCCCTGACAAACTGTAAAAACTCAACTGTCAAGGTAATAACAATTATAAGATGGTAGCATTTTATATCAAACTTCTAAGAAAATATGTAATAAAGATGATGTTCACTTTCGTTTGAATACATAGGAGAGTTAAGATGGGGAAGATATTTTTCCCCTGTTATTTGCCTAATTTAAAAGATAGTGATTTTAACATCCTCTTAAGTTATAAGGGTTTTGGGGGGAAATGTGGATGTGGCTGGGGACACATTTCATTTTAAGCAGTGGACTTGTACTTGTTCCAGTTATTTTAGTGATTTTCATTGATGTTTTACATTGTCCCATTTGATTATGGGATCTTTATGAGGATACTTTGTAATCTTTTGTTTTTTTGTTTTTTTTTTAAATACAGGGTCTCTCAGGTGCTGTGATTAAAGGTAGACACAACCTGACTACCTTCAAATCTTAATTAAGATAAATATTTTTAAAACAGCCTTAACTGTCTGGCTTAGGTTAATTTATGCCTTATGTTATACTCCAGACTGGCCTTGAATCTGGCATTCTGGCCTTCTTGAGAGTTGCTTTCCAGTATGAGAAAACGAGCCAAATTCAGCCAATTTGTATTCTCTCTTACTGTCATATTGACAGAGATTCCTGCTTTAATATGAAAACTAAGTTGAGTCAAATGATAGATGTATATAAAGTTTTGTTAGATACTATAAATTCCCCACTTTGGGACTATACTGCCTTGTATTTATTTCTACTTATGTGTAACACTAGTATATATAGTGTGTCACATTGTGGGGCTTTTACAAAACTTAAGGTGAGAATTGTTAACTTACAGTTTGATACTCATCTTGTATTTCTTTTAATTTTTTCTCCATTAGTATTGTCTTTTAATGGTTACTCTAGAGATTATTACACATAGTCTGTTTATTATTGCTTGCTTTGTTTTAATATTTTGTCATATTCAAAACAGTACAAGAATTTCAGTAGCTTAGTTCCCAGCCTCCTCTGTATTACTGTTTTAGATGTAATGTAGTACTGTTAGAATTTGGATAACACAATGACTGTTTTAGATGTAATGTAAAAATGTTTATTTTCCTTTGTGCTTAATTTTTGCTTACATGATTTATTTCCAGCTGAAGGACCATATTTAATAGGATTGATACTGAGTGACCAGTAATCAGCTCTCTTTTTGTTTGAGAAATCCTTGTGTCTTAAAATTTAAAGAATATTTTCATTTTCTTTCTGATTACTATAGTTTTATCTCCATTAAGCTTTTATTTGACTTTCGTATTCTCTTTGTTTTAGGATTTTTTTTGTTTGTGGGTCGGGGCACTGGGGGGTGGGGGAGAGTGTATGTGTTTATGTTCTTCATCTGTATAGCCCAGGCTGGTCTTGAACTTAGAGGCCAACCTGCCTCTTCATAGTCCTGGGATTAAAGATGTGAGTCACTGTGCCTAACATCAGTTTTATTTTTCTAAAAGTTGTTTGCTGCAATCTTTTGTTACCTACTTGCTCTGTATTGAGTTGATTTGCAATACTGTTCTAGGGAATTCATTGATTATTGCAGATTTCTATGTTGGAAATTCTGTAGTGCTACCCCTTTGTTGGTGGTAGTGCTGGGGCACTTGAGCTTGTGTATTGATGAGCCATATTCTCAGGCTATTGCTTGAAATTTTTTAGAGTATTTTTCACATTAATATTCTAAAACTGTTGATATTTTTTCCTGATTCTTAGTTCTGTATTCTCAGGGTTTTTTTTTTTATCAATTAAATCTATTAATTGTTATGTATTTCTAACATTTTATAAAAAAAGAGCTAAAGAGTCCTGACCAGATAATTTCTGGTAGTTATCATCACTCTTTCTCTTCCTAAAACATAAAAGAGTACACATACTATTTCCCAGGACCAAATAATTTTGTTTTCTTTTTAATGTTTGCATGGGGTTTATGTGGAGGTCAGAGGACAGCAGTCAAGAGTAGCTTTTCTCACTCCACAGATTGAGCTCAATTTGTAGGTTGTTAGGCTTGAGCTGTGCCATCTCACTGGCTCTTCCTGCTTATTTTTATGCAGCCTGAGAGCTAAGAATGTTTCTTAAATATTTTGGTGCCTAGGGGGGAAAAAAACTGAACCATCATTTTAAGTTTCAAATTAAGTGAATTTCAGTGTTCTAATGGATCGGGGCCATGTTTTGATCTTTATACCTTTGAACTATGGTACCAAAGTCAGAGTGGGATAGCTGCAGTGGAGATCATATGCTCTGCAAAGCCTAAAATAATAACACACAAAGATAAAGGGTGAGACTAGTCACCTCAATACTATAGCTTCCCCTTTCCATCTCAGTTGATGTCTGAACTGATAGTGCAAAACTGCTGGTGGCTTAACAAGAACCTAAGCAGGACCCTTCCGTTTCCTCATAGCTGTTCACTACATTTCCAGTGCCAGACTGAGTACTTTTACTCAGTGCTGCTGAATTCATTAATTCTTTTTTTTCTTTATGTCTCCTTTCAAATAGCAAATATTAACATAATTGGGTCTCTACTACTAAATTAATATTTTTAATCTTTGTGACAAAATGAGGCACAGTTCTTCTGTATACTTGATTTTAGTACAGGAGTAGTGTCTTCTGTTGTTACTAACGTGATGCTGAAGTGACTTGTCAGATGCACAGTAATACAGGCTCTGTTTGGAGAAAAGAATTTTAGAATTTAGAGACTTTTTGGTTTTTCAAGACAGGGGCTGTGTATCCCAGGCTGTCCTGGAACTCACTTTGTAGACCAGGCTGACCTCGAATTCAGAAAACTCTAGCCTCTGCCTCCCAAGTGCTGGGATTAAAGGCGAATGCCACCACCACCCGGCGAGAAAAGACTATTTTTAACATTATGTAAAGTTTAGTCTGTATCACATTTTGAAAACAACTATACTTAAATTTCTTAAGAAACAGTGCTGGGGGTGGTGATTGCTGCTTTTATTCTATTTGTTTTCTGGCTTTGCAGTGTAAAAGATTGGCTTGCTTCATCCACGCTGGTCACACGGTGCCTTCCATTGAGCCCCCTGACTTAATTGTTTAAGAGTATAAAGTGATCTAAATGTGCAGATCTAGTAATTGGCTTCTGACTCATCAGAGGTCCTTAGGATATGGCCATTGTCTTACTGACGTTGAGACTTCAGATACACACACACAGAGCTTTAGATAATTTCAATCTCACTAACAATAATTATACTTAGGGTTGTCAGCTTCAATGTTTTTTAACCACTTATTGCATGGCACACTTGCCAGCATTTTGCTCTTTATGTGATTGTGTTGCTGAGAGACAGATTTGGTGTACAGCATTTCATCCTTTTTAGATGAAATTAGAATGTACTGGTAGTTATTTTAATTAATGCTTTAAAAAACTTAGATTATTTAAACATTAATGATATACCTGATGTACTGATACTAATATTTAATTTAAAATTTAGTTTTGTTTTTCTGAGCATGTCTGCATTATGTCTTCAGTGGACTTTTTTAAAAAAATATTTATTTATTTTATGTGTATGAGTACACTGTAGTTGTACAGATGGTAGTGAGCTATCATGTGTGTGGCTGCTGGGAATTGAACTCAGGATCTCTGCTGCCCTCCTCCGCTCGCTCCACTCCGGGCTCTGGTTTAATACACTGTAGCTGTCTTCAGACTGACCAGAAGAGAGGGCGTCAGATCTCATTATGGGTGGTTGTGAGCCACCATGTGGTTGCTGGGATCCGAACTCAGCAGTCAGTGCTCTTACCCGCTGAACCATCTCGTCAGCCCCTTCAGTGGACTTTTAATTATGTTTATAAGGTCCTGCAGATATTCAGTTGGTTAGTTTAGTTACTTATTTACTGTAGAGAAAACAAGATCACACATGCCTTTTTGAGGTTGCGTGTCATTGAACCTAAATTATAGTAAGAAACTGGGTTTGATGTACATTTTATATATGTCAGAAGTTATTTTCAGGTAGTTCTGTTTAAAAGTATAGTATGTAAATAATTTGATTATGAAATGGATCCATGAAGTGGTAGAAAGTGTAGATCTTACTCACTTGTATACTATGCTGGAGATTGAATCCCGAGTCTCATATACTAGGCAAACGCTAGGCTGTCAGTGTTGACTCTAGTTTTGAGCACTTTCTTCACTCATAATGGAATTGAGGCTTAAAAAAGGAAGCACTCTAGTAGCAGGGACCTGCTAATGTGATTAGAGCTACAGAAGTTGGTTGTTTTTATACAGACCACCTCATGTCTTTAGATGCATTTTTATTCTACCTGTCTTAATTTTGCTTCCCCCCTTTTCACTTCTTGTTTTCTCCTTAATCCAGGTGTCTGTATTTAAATAAATGTAGCACTCCTTTGACACCTGGACACCATAGTTTATTGATCAACATTGTACTCATTGCCTTCCTTTTTTTAAAAAAATGTATATATGGAAAAGCTACCAGTTGTTAGTTTTGGTGAGTTTTGCTGCTGAAAATTAAATTGAGTTTGTTTCAGTTGAAGGTAGATAGACACCAAGTAACCCCAAGCATGTTAAGGATGAGCAGGAGCAGCAGTGTCAGAGGCCTGTCTTTGCTTCCTTTCCTTTTCCCCCCTCTTTGCTTTGTTACCGGAGTGGATATTTATTTAAAGTTTTCTGTCCTATGTCTTTTACTTATACATTATTTGACAAATTTTTTTTTCAAAGCTGATCTCAGAATACTATTAAGCTATCCTCCTAGCTCATAAGGTTTTTTTGTTTATTTGTTTTTTTGTTTTTTTTTTTTTAGTTTTTCGAGACAGGATTTCTCTGTGTAGCCTTCCTTGGCTGTCCTGGAACTCACTCTGTAGACCAGGCTGGCCTCGAACTCAGAAATCCACCTGCCTCTGCCTCCCAAGTGCTGGGATTAAAGGCATGCGCCACCACCGCACAGCAGTGTTTATTTTAATTTTAAAAAAGATTAACATTTTTTCATCTATTTGTGTTTTTGCATATGTCTGTCTGTGCACACATATAAGAACACCTGAGGTGTACAGAAAAGCTGTTAGATTCCCTGGAGTTGCATTTATCCATGGTTGTATGCTTCCTAGCCTGGCTGCCAGAAACAGAATTGAAGTTCTCTGGAAGACTAAGATTCTTTTTAACTGCTGAGCTATGTCTTCTGCTCTCAGTGTCTTCAGTAATGTCTTCTTTTCCCTGGAAGGTTCTAAGGCCCAGCAGCTTCTTCAAGGACTACAAGCCAGTGATGAAAGTCAACAACTTCAGGCAGTCATTGAAATGTGTCAGCTATTGGTCATGGGGAATGAGGAGACACTAGGAGGGTTTCCTGTGAAGAGTGTTGTTCCAGCTTTGGTAAGCATGCTGTTCTTCTGTTGGCTTACTTTGCCTATGTGCATGATGTACAAATAAATACTTTTTCTCAATAAGCTGCATATCCAGCTTGAGTTTGTAAATACTTTGTGCTAAATTTTTTAGATTTATTTATTTTATGTATATGGGTATTTTATGTACAGATAGTTGTGACTCTTCATCTGGTTGTTGTGAATTCACTTTTAGGACCTCTGCTCGCTCCAAAGACTTATTTATTATAAATAAGTACACTATAGTTGTCTTCAGAAATACCAGAAGAGGGCGTCAGATCTCATTACAGGTGGTTGTGAGCTCTGATGTGGTTGCTGGGATTAGAACTCAGGACCTTCAGAAGAGTAGTCAGTGTTCTTACCTGCTGATCCATCTCACCAGCCATGCACTAGTTTTTTTGATGAAGTTACTTGCTATTCATTACTTAAATGCTTTATTCAGCCCATAAGTAATGCTTTGATACTTCACTGTTTAAAGCATACTAGATTTTTTATTCAATTTCACAATCTTTGAGGCGATAGTAAACTACCTTGCTTTATCTTCCTGATTACTTACTTGTTTGCTACTTATGTGTAGGCTGGACTATACCCAATTAAGTCAAATAAATACTGTACCTTCTTACATATCCAAGGAGCTGACAAAGTTTAGGAAAGTACATCAGATGGTCTCATTTAGTCACAGTCTCACAGTATGTAATTCGGATATTTCATTTCTGAAGTTCTCAGTTAAGTCCTGTCAAACACAAAGGGTCTTACACAGCTGTCACTTAGCACATTCCATTTTTTTTTCAATTGTTTGGCTTTGGCAACTGTTTAGTGATAAAGCAAGTTGTTTTGCCTTTTTACTAGCTGAGCATTTGAGAAAAGAGCGTTGAGGAGGGATCTTTAAGGATCTTGGCCTGGGGGCATATCTGGGGTGGCCTTGATTATATTCACTTCTTTGGCAAGACCAAACCATTGTGGGCTCCATGATCCCCTAGGCAGAGGAGATCCTGGTTTGAAAGTACAGAGATGGTACTAAAGGAAGCAAGAATATATAAACACATTAACTTCTTTCTGTTTTCATTTTTGATTTGTTTATCTGCTTCAATTCCCTGTTTTGACTTTCCAGAGATGATGTATTTTATCCTGTACTTGTTACCTAAAATGAGCCCTTTTATCCTCTTACGTTCTTTTGGTAGAGAATGTTGGATTTTATCATAGCAACAGAAATGAAATTTAAGAATTGACATTTGCATTTATAGTCATACACATCCCTTTTGGTATAAGGGAATGTGTTAACAGCTGATTGATTCCATCTTTTTTATTTGTTTTCTATAATGGGTCTTTCTGTGTAGCCCTTGCTATCCTGGAACTTACTATGTAGTCCAGGCTGACCTCACATTCACAGGGATCTGTCTGCCTCTGCCTCCCAAGTGCTAGGATTAAAGGTTTGTGCTGCTACTGCTCAGGAATCCATCTTTCAGTTAGTAAACTTTGTGTGTTTTCTAAGTGACCAGTTTAGTGCATAAATTGTCAAGGCTTGCATTATATACATATCTATTTACTTGGAATAATTTAGAGCTGGGAATACATGCATTGATTTGGTATTATATTAAAATATGCTGTCTTTTGTTACCAACATTTAATTGAAGGGTATTTGATATCAAATATAGAGCATTTTAAAATTTCCAGTTTTGCATTTTTCCTTGACAAAAAAGCTGCAATCCCTATAAGTCTTTTATAAACAATAAAAAACTTTAAATTCAGACTTAAATTATTTTACCTGAAAAATAATTGCACCAATTTGTCATTTATTAGTTATAGTCTCCGATGTGATCAATCCTATTATCAAATCACATTTTTCTACAATTGTACTTATTTCTTGCGGGCATGCATGTATTTTATGTAGTCAGTTGGTCAGTCCTCAGTGATGTCATTGGGCTTTTTGAAGGATGTTAGAACTACTAAAATGGTTGGTTGTAAGCAACAGAAATGATTGGGTTATGTCATTGTGGTGCCTTATAGCAACATTGTGAACTATTGTTACAGCATGTAATGAATGACATCATGAGTATAATGGTTTCTGGTGTGTGTCTTGCTGTTAATTTTCTATGGTGCAAGAAACAAGTCTTTCCATTTCAATGAAGTGCAGAAGGAATATTTCAGGTACTTTTGTAATACTTTGTTATGTTTTTAACAGATAACATTACTGCAGATGGAACATAATTTTGACATTGTAAGTACATGATGTATTTTTTAAAGGGCTGTCTAAATTTTATTTTGAGTATTTATTGAATACAAATTCATCTTGTTTTCTAGATGAATCATGCTTGCCGAGCCTTAACATACATGATGGAAGCGCTCCCTCGGTCATCTGCTGTTGTAGTAGATGCTATCCCTGTTTTCTTAGAAAAGGTAGTTAAGCTTTGGCACAGCCTGTTCATAAGTGCACGAGTCAAATTTGGAATTCGAATCTATGATGTAATTGAAGTCTGTGTGTTTAGCCAGTATTTAACAGAATTTCAACATTAGTTTAACCTAAAAAAAAATTATAAGTTATAATGTATATATATATATATATAATTAAAAAGTTAAAACTTACAAATCATAAAATAAGCCCAGTTTTATGATTTTTAATGGTAGCATTTAACATAGTAACACCAGAGAGCAATGTAATATTTGCATTAAAAATATTGCATTGTTCATTGGATTAAATGTAATTATTCTGATGAAATACACATTAAATTATTAAAACTGGATTGAAAAAAATCACTACATAAATCCTCTCTGGGAATATAATTTTCAGATCCTGGAACTGAGGAAGCTGTTAGGAGGAAACTCAGCTATGCTTTATAGAGTTTGCTCAAGGGTGGCTGTTTTCTAGTTTGGTTGGTTACATGTTGGAGGTCATGTAAGTGGCTACAATTAGGGGAAGTACAGTGTTCATATGAATAAAGTACTGTAAATAATAACCTTTGATACCCTCTTTAATATTCCTAGCTGCAAGTTATTCAGTGTATTGATGTGGCAGAGCAGGCCTTGACTGCCTTGGAGATGTTGTCACGGCGACACAGTAAAGCCATCTTACAGGCGGTAAGTGTTATTGCTAAAGTTTTGTTTCCTTTTTTTCCAGTGTGCTAGTTCCTTGACTGTAGCATTTGTTTGATGCACATGCTGCCCTAAACTAGTGTGCTAGACATTTTTTTTTAACAAGGAACAATAAGACAATATCTATAAACTTAGAGAAATGTATAAATGTTAGTGAAATACATCTTAACTATTTTTGTAAATTCATGATTAGCCTCTGGAAAGATAACTCAGCAATTAAGAATGTCTGTTGTACTTGAAGAGCATATGCCTTCATTTCCCAGCACCCAGGTCTGGTTGTTCACAATCAATGTATAATTCCATGTCCATGGATTCTGATACCCTCTTCTACCTACACAGCCAGCAACATGCATGTGTGTAGGCACATAGATTTAGTTCGTTTTTCTCTTACTGTGATAAAACATTCCAACCAAAGCCACTTACTGAGGAAAGACTGTATTTCCAATCACTCCTCCAAGCAATTGTCCATCACAGAGGAAAGTCAAAATAGGAACCTAGAGCAGAAAACATTGAAGAAGGCTCCTTACTGGCTTAGTCGCTGTCTTTTGCCTTCTACTCATCTAATTTTCTTACATGGACTAGGTCCACCTGCCTAGGGTTGGTGCAACTCACATCTGAGTGAGTCCTTTATCAATCATCAATTTAGGCAATTTCTGACAGGCATAGCCATAGGCTAATCTGATCTGGGCTATCTTCTAATTGGTGGTGCTTATTTGTATTAAGGAAATGCCATTTGGCATTGCAATCACCTAGTACATGGCTCATTCATGCCTTTCCTTAGTGTCCATTAATCATCTATACTATTTCTTTTATGGGAGAGATCTTGTGAGACTTCCCTTGTTGACATTAGCATATCAACTGATGTTACTGTGTCCATCGTGTTTAAGTAGCAGTATTGTTAAAATATCATGGGTGTGCAGCCTCCCTGTCATTCCTAGAAGACACCATCTCTCAGAAGTGCCTTGGTCCTCCATCTCCACCCTGTCCCCTCTTCTGGATATTCCCTGAAAATCTTAGCTATGTCTTGCTATAGATGTACTAGTTGTGGTTTCGCTCACCATAGTAAATTGTTCTCTGCATTTTGATCACTTGTTGACTTAAGTGTCAGTCTCTGTGATGATTAAATAAGAATGTCCCTTATTAGCTCTGGCATTTTGAAGACTTTTCCCACACTTAGTGCAACTGTTTGGAGAGGCTAAGGAGGAGTGGCCTTGCTGGATGAAAAAAGTCACTAAAGGAGATATTTGAGAATTTAAAATCGTGCCATTTTGAGTTTTTCCTCTCCTTCCCGTCTGTGATCTAGCAGCTTATTGCTTCAGACCCCATGTTCACCTGCTTTTTTTTTTTCTTTTTAACGAACAAACAAAAACAACGAGCAAACCCCTGTTGCCTCCCCCCTGTGCTAGACATTTTCATAGTTGTTTTTTTTTTTTTT
>JADRCC010440681.1:0-18736 GCA_019843855.1 Hylomyscus alleni
AAATGCATATAAGAAGCAAATTGATGTAGCCATTCTAATATCTAATAGATAGACCTCACACCAAAGATAATCAGAAGAGATAGGAAAGAACAGCACATACTTATTAAAAGAAAAATTGACCAAGAGGACTTTTCTATTATTAACATAAATACCTTAAAAAGCACCCACATTTGTTAAATAAACACTGCTATAGCTTAGATCACATAACGGCAGTGGAAGAATGATAGTGGGAGACCTCAGTATCCTATTCTCAATAATGACACCACCAGTCAAAAACTAAACAGAAAAATGCTCATGTTAACAGGCACTATAATTATATGGAGCTAACAGATATTTACAAAACATTTCACATAAACACAAAAGAATATACCTTCTTCTTTGCCTCCCAATGAACTTTCTCCAAAACTGACCATATAGTTGGTCACAAGAGGAATCTCAACAGATACAAGATAATTGAAATAACTCCCTCCATTTCAGCAGACTACACACAGATTTAAGCTAGATCAACAACAACAGAATCAATAGAAAGCTTACAAATTTATGGAAACTGAACAACTCTCTACTGGAGGAAAAATGGGTCCAGTTAGAAATAAAGAAAGAAACTAAAGTCTTTATAAAATTAAATAAAAATAAACATGTAGCATACTCATAATTTTGGGACACAATGGAAAGAGATTGAAGAGGCAAGTTTATAGTATTAAAAGCCTATGTGAAAAAAAACTGGAGGGAGTTCATACTGGCAACTTAATAGCATACCTGAAAGATTTAGAATAAAAAGAAAAAGCATACCCCAAAGGAGTAGATAACAGAAATCACCAAACTCAGGGCTGAAACCAGTAAAATGAAACAGTTATTTCACAAAATAGACACAGAAGAAACATTTCCAAATTCATTTTACAAGGCCACTGCTACCCTGACACCCAAGCCACATAAAGCCCTAATAAAGAGAGAAAATTACAGGGCAATTTCTCTTATGAACATAGATATAAAAACAATAAAGTACTTTCAAAGAATCCAAGAACAAATTGAAAGGATTACCCACCAGGATCGTACAGACTTCATCCCAGAGATGCAGAGAAATTTTAATATACAAAATTCAGTAAATATAATCCATCATATAGACAGACTGGAAAAAAAGCCCCACATGATCATCTTATTACATGCAGAAAAAGGCCTTTGTCTTAATTAGGGTTTCATTGCTGTGGAAAGACACTGTGACCAACATTTAATTGGGGCTGGCTTACAGTTTAGAGGTTCAGATTATTATTATCAAGGCAGGAAGCCTGGCAGCATCCAGTCAGGCATGGTGCTGGAGGAGACAAGAGTTCTATATCATAATCTAAAGGCAAACAGGAGAATGTTGGCATCCTCAGGCAACTAGGAGAAATCTCTCTAAGGCTATCATCACAGTGAAACACTTCTTCCAACAAGGTCATACTTACTCCGACAAGACCATACCTCCTCATAGTGCTATTCTCTGGGTCAAGCATATTCAAATCACCATAGCCTTTGACAAAATCTAACAGCCCTTCATGATTATCCTGGTGAATAATCCTTTCAATGTGTTCTTGGATTTTTTTTTTTTTTTTTTTTTTGGTTATTTGAGACAGGGTTTCTCTGTGTTGTCCTGGCTGTCCTGGTACTCACAAAAGGTGTATGCTAACACTGCCCGGCTCTTGGATTTTGTTGAAAGTAATTTATTTTGTGTTTTTATATCTATGTTCATGATAAAGTGCCTGGAGAGAGTAGGGATGCAAGAAACATACTTAAACATAATAAAGGTAGCTTACAGTAAGCCTATATCTAACATTATCCTAAATCACTTCCAATAAAGTCAGGAACAAGACAAGGTTGTCCACTCTTTCCGTACCTATAAAATGTAGTACTTAAGTCTTAGCTACAGCAATAAGACAGCAGAAGGAGATCAAGGGAATCCAAATTGTAAAGGAAGATGTCAAAGTATCTTCATTTTCAGATGGTATGATAGTATATATAACTGACTCTGCAAATTCTACAGCAGGTAAATACTTTTAAGGAAGTAACTGGATATAAAATTACCTCACAAAATCAGTAGTCCCTCTCTATACAAATGAAAAAGTGACTGAGAAAGAAATCAGAGAAATAATACCTTTTTATAACAGCCTCAAATTACATGAAATATATTCCAGTAACTATAAGTAAGTGAAAAATGTGTTATAAAACTCTAAGTCTTTGAAGAATTTGAAGATATTAGAAAATAGAAAGACTTCCTATGCTAATGGACCAGAAGCATTAACATAGTAAAAATAACCATTCTACCAATAATCTACAGATTATATGCAAGCCCATCAAAATTCTAATACAATTCTTCATATATCTTAAAAGAATAATTTTGAGCTTCATGTAGACAAACAAAAATCAGAATAGCTAAAACAATGAAAGAATTTCTAGATATCTCACCATTCCTGATTTCAAGCTGTATTATGTTGAGGCTGTATCTAGTTCTTCGTCTCAGTCCCATGCTCCCAGAAATAAGACTCAGACTCAAAATATATTTACAAATAACTTTTCCATATAGCTAGTCTCTTCTCTGACTATATCATAACTGAAAATAACCAGCTTATTTTAACCTAAATTCTGCCACGTGGCTGGTTATTTGTGCTCAAGTACCATGCATCTCATCACATGGCTCTATCCCAGACAGATGTCAAACCTTTGAATTCTATGGTAAATTTTGTTAAAAAATTAAAACAAATAATAAAGAATCTCACTTTTCTCTAACACAGGCATTCACAAATGAAAACTGAGAAGAAAGGAGGGACAGTTCCCAGAACTCTCCATAAAAATGGTAGATGACCATTGTGACAGATCTGACTTCTCCAGATGAAAGACTAACTAACTTACAAAGAAGTAAGATGCTGCCTATTCATGATGACTACTTGTATATGTGTCAGTATATACTTATATATAATAATATAAAAACTGGAAATTTTTATAGAAAACATATTTGTAGGTAATATGTATTTATAGAAAACATATGCCGGGCGGTGGTGGCACACGCCTTTAATCCCAGCACTTGGGAGGCAGAGGCAGGTGGATTTCTGAGTTCGAGGCCAGCCTGGTCTACAGAGTGAGTTCCAGGACAGTCAGAACTACACAGAGAAACCCTGTCTCGAAAAACATTAAAAAAAAAAAAAGAAAACATATATGTATATTTATAGAAAATACATACACACACACACACACACACACATATGTGTGTGTGTGTGTGTGTGTGTGTGTGTGTTTGTGTGTGAATAGGAATTACCAGTGCTATGAGTGTAACCACCCTCAGTCAAAAGCTAGCTGATTCAGACCCTGCCTTGCCACAAAGCAGCTAGCCCACCTAGGGTGAGGTAAGGAAGCCCTTTTTGTTCGGCTGCTTCTCTGCCTCTTTTGAAGTTCCTGCTATAAGCCACTACCTGCTGAGTTCCTGAGTACCTTCGCCTAGTGAACTTCTACTAGCAACTAGCTGCCAATTTGGCCACAAGATCCTGGCTTACTGTGGAAAGGGTTTCCCTGCCTATTTAATTCCCAGATTCAAAATACATATCAGACCCTGATCAGAACCTTTGACTCAGTCTCATTATTTCTTTCACCTTCCAATTCTCCTATTTTCCCAGGCCCCTTTCTCTCTTCCAGAGACCTGGTTCATGTAGCTGCTGGTAACTACCATAGTTGGCGCCCTGGAGAACATGGGAGCTGGACACATCGGGGTGGATAGAGGACAGCACTGTCTTCGACGAAGCTCCACAGAAAATGGAAGAAAATAGTATACCATCCCACACGGTAAGCAACTTATTCTATTGATGCTAGCCCTAGCCTTAATTTCATCTTTTGGAAGTGTTGCTGTGGGTGCAGGAGGATACCGGCTAGGTTGGGTCTGGCACTGACCTGTTGCGGATCCTGCTTAGGAGTTGACAGTGATGACTGGATTGGAAACCTTCAAACAGGCAATTGTCCACAGGCTTGAAGAACTGATCCAGGTGAGAGGGATAAGGGTGGAGGAACAATTATTAGAGGGTCTTCGAGATCAGATAGATTCTCACTGCCCATGGTTTCAAGAAGTAAGAACTTTAAATAAGAGAACCTGGGATAAAATTGGAGAAGCTCTAAGAAACACCCAGGCAGATAAATTCACCCTCTGCCTCTGGGCACTCATAAAAGATATCATTGATGAAGAGAGCTCACAGGCATCAGATAGTGCCCAGGGAGAACTTGTAGAAGTTCAGGAAAAATGCCTGCCAGAGAGGGCTCCCTCAGAAAGGGGCCCTTTCAATCCTAAATTAAGAAGATATAAGGATTCTAATTATGAATTAAGTTTAGACAAGGAAGCTCATTCTGAAAGAGGAGCCACTAGATATCATGATGAGGAATGGCCTTCTTGCCTACCTTCTGCCCAATCTATAGCTTTTACTGAAGGTAACACTATCCAGTTGGACATACAATTAAGTAAATTAGAGTTTGAAATTAAGTTGAAGAAATTGACTAATGAGCTAGAAGAATTAAAAGCAGTGTCAAATACAGAAAAAAACCAGCTACTCTAGGGCATATCAATTGCCACTAGAAAGAGCCGTAAGTCCAGCTCTCGGGAAAGGGCAGGATACATTTGAGGTGCTAGCTTTCCCTGTTGTTGAGGTACTTGATCAGCAAAATAATAGATTCAGACAATATCATACTTTAGAGTTCAAGGTTTTAAAAGAGTTAAAGGCAGATGGAGCATACTGTGATAGAGTCAAATTTAACCCCTCAAGATTGGAAGACTCTATTTAAGGCTACTTTGTCAGGAAGAGATTTCTTACTTTGGAGTTCTGAGTGGGGTGAAGCCAGTAAGAAATCTGCCACATTGAATCCTCAGACAGGGAACCCAGATTGGAATACTGAAATGCTTCTGGGAGAAGGTCAATATGAAGACAATGTTAGATTGGGTTTCCTGCTGAAATGTATGCTCAGGTTGCAATGGTGGTCTGCCATGCTTGGAATCAGTTACCAAAGAAAGGTGATCTTAACTAAAGTTTAGCCAGCAACAGAAAAGCCCCAGATGAGCTTTTCCAGGACTTTGTGGATAGGCCACTAAAAGTAGCTGGTAGAATTCTTGGAGATTCTCAGGCAGGGAGTCCTTTTATTACACAGTTGGTGTATGAGAATGCTAACACAGTATGTCGAGTCACTATTCAGCCACACAAATGATAGACAGATTTATCAGGATATATTTGTCTTTGCACAGAGGTCAGGCCTTCTTATAATCAGGGTTTAGCCATGGCTGCTGCTTTACAGGGAACCATTGTACAAACAATGCTTGGATAGAAGTGAGAGAATAAAGGTTGTTTTAAATGTGGAAGTTTGGGTCATTTTAAGAATGATTGTCCTAGGAAAACAGGCACTCTAAGTAGGCAGTCAGGCTGTGCTCAGGGAATATGTCCTCTATGCAGGAGGGGTAAACACTGGGCTAGAGAATGCAAATCTCAGGAAGATATTCAAGGCATCCTTTGTCAGGAAGCGAGTCGAGGAGCCAGTCTCAGGCCCTGATTCACCAACAGCAAGCAGCTTATGGGACCATGAAGATGTTGCCCAACCAAGGAAATCTGTCTTTGAACTTGTCAGGGCAACCCCAGGAAGTACAGGATTGTACCTCTGTTCCACCATGCATGTAGTATTAACCCCAGAAATCGGAGTTCAAACTCTGCCTACCAGAGTCTTTGGACTTTTACCCACAGAGACTTGAGAGATTTCTTATAGAAAGAAGGAGTTCGAGTGTAAGGGACTGCATATTTATCCAGGTGTTATAGACAATGACTATGAGGGAGAAATTAAAATCATGCCCACTCCCTCTCGTGGTATTATAACTGTGCCAGGTAAGCAAAGAATTGCTCAACTCATTTTAGTTCCTTTGTACCTGATACTTTCCAGATTTGTAAAAAATGAGAGCGGACAGAGTGGTTTTGGCTCCTCTGATGTTTATTGGGTTCAATCTATTACTAGTAAGAGGCCTAATCTTAAATTAATAATTGAAGGAAAAGATTTTGAAAGATTAATAGATACTAGAGATGATGTAACTATTAGAGGACAAGATTGGCCTTTGACTTGGCCTTTGTCTGATATGCTGACTAACCTGAAAGGGATTGGTTATGCCAATAACCCAAAACAAAGCTCTAAACTTGTAACCTGGGGAGATGAGAAGGGCAATTCAGGACAAATTCAGCCTTATGTCAAATTTACCTATTACCCTTTGTGAGAGAGATCTTTTGTCTGAAATGGGTCTTATATTGGGTAGTCCTAGTGAATCAGTCAATAAGCAGATGCTAGGACAAGGATTTTTGCTTGGTAAGGGGCTAGGAAAGGAAGGACAAGGCATTAGAACATTTGAAGTTCCTAAGCCTCACTTAAACAAACACTAGAGGTTTGAGGTATTTTCCATAATGGTCACTATCTTGCCTGCAGCCCATGCTGATAAAATTCAATGGATTAATAAAATTCTAGTGTGGGTTGATCAGTGATCCTTATCTAAAGAAAAGGTAGAAGGCACTTCTTTGCTAGTGTAGGAGCAATTAGAGGCAGGGCATCTAAGAGAATCTCAGTCTTCTTGGAACAATCCAGTATTTGTTATCAAGAAAAAAAATCTGGTAAATGGAGATTGTTACAAGATCTATGAAAGGTTAATGAAACTATGGTACCTATGGGAGCTTTACAACCTGGACTTCTATCTCCAGTAGCTATTCTAAAGGATATTATGAAATAGTGATAGATTTGAAAGACTGTTTCTTTCTATTCCTTTGCACCTTGAAGATTATAAGAGATTTGCTTTCAGTATTCCTTCTATTAATTTTAAGGAGCCTATGAAAAGATATGAATGGATAGTTCTTTTTCAAAGCATGGCTAACAGTCCCACTTTATGTCAAAAGTTTGTGGTACAAGCCATTGAGCCTGTAAGACAACAATGGCCAATGATATATATTGCCCACTACATAGATGACATCTTATTAGCAGGAAAAAATCCTCAGGATTTGCTTTTATGCTATAGAGATTTACAATATGCCTTAGCTGATAACGGACTGAAAATAACTCTAGAAAAGGTACAAACTCAGGATCCTTATACTTATTTGGGCTTTAGACTTACAGATCAAGCCATTTTCCCCCTGAAGACAGTTATTTGCAGGGACAGTTTAAAAACCTTAAGTGATTTTCAAAAATTGTTTGGTAATATCAATTGGCTTCACCCCTATTTAAAGCTTATTATAGGAGAATTGAAACCTTTATTTGCTATTCTTAAAGGGAGTTCTCATCCTACCTCCCCTAGTTTTTTAACTCCTGAAAGATTTCTGATCTTACATCAAGTAGAAAGAGCTATTGAAAAACAATTTGTTACTTATATAGATTACTCTTTACCCTTACATTTGTTGATTTTTAACACAACTCATGCACCTACAGCATTGTTGTGGCAAAGAGCTCCTCTTATGTGGATATATTTAAGGATATCTTCTAAATGTACTATCCTATCATATCATGAGGCAGTGACCCATATGATGGTACTTGGAAGGAAGCAAGTACTGATTTATTTTGGCAAGGAGCCAGACATCATTATTCAGCCTTTTATTGTAGATCAAGATGCTTGGCTGAACTGGCATAGTACAGAGTGGTTGCTTGCTCAGATTGGATTTGAAGGAACTATAGAAAATCATTATCCTCAAGATAGGTTGATAAAAGTTTTAAATGTACATAAGGTAATATTTCCTAACATGACATCTTTATAGCCTCTGTGTAATGCTCTTTTGATTTTTACAGATGGCTCCTCTAAAGAATGAGCTGGGTATCTTATGAATAATCAACAGGTAGTCATAGAGATTCCTGGCCTCTCAGCTCTGTTAGCAGAACTGACTGCAGTATTAAATGTTTTTCAGACTGCGAATGACACTTAATATTTTTACTGATAGTTTATATGTGGCCCAGTTTGTTCCTTTATTAGAAACACGTGGTACATTTAATTTTAATACAGCAACAGGATCTGTGTTTTCACAATTGCAAAATGCCATTCTTGCTTGAGAAAATCTATTTTATATCGGTCACATATGAGCTCATTCTGATCTTCCTGGACCTTTAGCTGCAGGCAATGATTGTATTGACAGAGCTCTAATAAGAGAAGCCTTAGTTTCAGGTCTTGTTGCATTGGCTAGACGTGATCATGATAAATTTCATCTTTCTAGCCATAACTTAAGACTCTGACATAAGATCACCAAGAAGCAGGCAAGAATGACTGTAAAACAATACCCTAACTGCCTTACATTATCTCTAGTTCTTCATTTAGAGGTCAATCCATGAGACCTTATGAATAATTGGACTTGGCAAATGGATATAACTCATTATGCAGAATTTTAGAGCTTAAATATATACATGTCTGTATTGACCCTTGTTCAGGATTTCTTTTTGCCTCTCTACACATAGGAGAAACCTCTAGAAATGTAATTGACGATTGTTTACAAGCCTTTAATGCTATGGAATTATCTAAGGTCATTAAGACAGATAATGGGCCAGTTTATACTGGAAAAAATTTTATATCATTTTGTAAAGAATTTGGTATTGAACATAAAACTGGAATTCCGTATAACCCAATGGGACAAGGAATTGTTGAATTGTACTCTGAAAAATTTGCTTGTAAAAACAGAAAGAGGGGAATTATATCCTCCAAGGTCAGCAAAAGCATATCTTGCTTTTGTCTTATTTGTCTTAAACTTTTTGCAGACTGATGCTAAAGGCCAGTTTGCTATGGGTCACCACTGGCATCCATGTACTTCCAATTCTTATGTCATGGTCAAATGGTAAGATCCATTTACTAACACAGGAAATGGTCTGACCTCATTTTAATTTGGGGAAGAAGTTCCATGTGTATCTTTTCACAGAAACAAGACAGAGCACAATGGCTGCCTGAAAGATTAGTTTGTCAAGTGGATGCAGGTCCAGTATTTTTATAGTAAACATATTTTCATCTAAAATTATGGCTAATTTTTTTTGTTTTAGCCAGCAAAATAGCCTCCAGTATTTTCCTGAGAGTTATCAGTTCCTTTTTATTTTTCAGAGCCGCTTCCCCCCCACAACTGGAGACCAGACCTTGAGTCTGAGCATTGTTAATTTGCAACTGAATTTAGTACCAGAGACATCATCAAAGATAATGTTAAGCTTGTTACTTTTAAACTTTTGACTTTTTATCTCAAGCAGGTTTGTTACAGACATGCAAGAGCTACTCCAGGCTGGACTTCAGAGAGGCTCTACATAACAGTTATTCATCGTGATGAAGAAAAAGCATTAAATGTATATTGTGGCTTTGATCTGTATGGGAAAAAGGTGTGCTATGAGGGCCTACAGCCAAAGACTGGACACTGGATCTATGGTTCTCATCAACCTAAGTCAGAGTCATGTGCCAAGAGGCCCCGTGTTTATTAATAATAAAAACTAAAAGGCCAGGTTTGTGCAAATAAACACAAACAAGCTGCACATTATCTCCGAGAGGGGTAAGAGAGAGATCAGTAGATCCAGACCTAAGACAGGCAAGGCTGCCAGCCACCATAATTCCCAGGCAGGACTATTGTGCATAAATATATCTTATGCCCCAGTTTTTAATAAATAAATAATAGGAATTGTAACCTCCCTCAGCCAAAAGCCAGATGATTCAGACCTTGCCTTGCCACAAAGCAGCTAGCCCACCTAGGGTGAGGTAAGGAAGTCCTTTTTGTTCTGCTGCTGCTGCTTCTCTACCTCTTTTGAAGTTCCTGCTAAGAGGCACCACCTGCTGAGTTCCTGAGTACCTTCACTTGGCGAGTTTCTGCTAGCAAATAGATGCTAATTTGGCCACAAGATCCTGGCTTACTGTGGGAAGGCTTTCCCTGCCTGTTTAATTCCAGGATTCAAAATACACATCGGACCTTGATCAGAACCTTTGACTCATTCTTGTTATTTCTTTTGCCATCCAATTTCCCTATTTTCCCAGGCCCCTTCCTCTCTTCCAGAGACCTGGTTCATGTAGCTGCTGGCAGCTACCACATATGAGTTTAGTAAAAGAGGCATAGTGGGCAAAGTTAAAACAATTAATAGTAATAAACAGCTGGAGAATATCACTGTTACTTGAGACATTCTTATTGGAGAAAGTTGAAAGTTAATAAACAGGATTTGGAAACAATTTAGGACATCTGGTTAAGAATATACTGAAAGGGAAACAGATGTGCCATTACTCTGTGGATTACTGACAGTTAAAAGATGTATCCTTCATCCAGATTGGGAAGTAGGTGCAGGAACACAGCTTGTACTGATAGGAAACTTGAACTGTATGGATATCTGCAAAAAGCTCATTCTTCTAAATGCACAGCTATGACAAACTTTTCAATAGCTTTTGATGAGAGAAGAGTATTTAGAACTTTGAAGATAATTCTTACCACTAATGGAGAATTTGCTGGTGATGCAGAAGAATAGAAGATAGTTCATGTTTGTAGCTAGAAACTTAGCTCAGTAGATGAAGTGCTTGTTCTGAAGGTACAAGAATCTAAGTATGGATCCTCAGCACCCATATAAAAAGCCTAGTATAATATTGCATATCTATACCCCACTACTATAAATAGAGACAGGAAAATACCCTGAGATCATTAGCTAAAATACTTATCCAATATGAACTCTGGATTGAGCAAGACCCTCTCTCTCTCTCTCTCTCTCTCTCTCTCTGTGTGTGTGTGTGTGTGTGTGTATGTGTGTGTGTGTAGAACAATAAAAGGCCTTTGATGTTGAGTACCTCATTCCTGTAAATAATATCTCAAATAAGTAGTAAACTTCACATGAACATGGAGTGGGAAGGTCTCAAAATTATCCCAACCGTCATAGTACCTTAAATATAGGTAAATGGTAACAATTTCTTGAACTTTCTGTTTTTATTTTTCTTTATTGGTATTTATAAATATGGTAAATAGTTATAAGCAAGTTATAGATTCCCATGAACATATGAGGTTATGAATAAGCATTCTGCTATAGAGCTCGGAGTAAGGTGCTGGTTACTGTCTAAGAGCTGTTCTATGTACTAATGATTAGGTTTACTAGCACAAGATAGAGATAAATCATGTAAGATGGGAAATGTATGGTCCTGAGGACTGTTGTTCTTCCCTTTCTGGTTAGTCAGTAAGTATCATACTAGTAAGAATTTATACTGAAACATGCCTTATGCTGCCTTGCTCTATTTCAGGGGTAGTCAATCATTTTCTCTTGTTCTCTTGTTTTCTCTGCTCCTCCAAAATCTGTACCCAATTCCATCACAATGTAGCCAAGTCATTTTTATGGTTGGGAAATAGTTTTTGACTCTCTTGTCCTCAGAAGCTTGCCCCCAATTTTTATCAGGGATGCCCTTCAACGTAATAATAATTAGGTTAACTAACACAAGAGAAATAAATCTGTGTTTGGAATTTAGAATAAAGGAGCAAGAAAGAATCATATCAGAAGCAAGAATGAACTTAAGGAAAGATGCAAACAATGGAAGACCTTGTACATTGTTTTCTCCATTCTAAACTGCCTTGGTTAAATATTTTTTTAAAATGAGCTGTTCACTTTCAAGTAGTTTTAGAATGGCAAACATTCACAAGAAATACTACAGGAATCCTGCATATCTTTTATTCACTTTTCCCTAGTGGTACCTTTTTGAAAACCATAGTGTAGTGTCACAACCAAGATATCTACCTTAATAGAACATATCAATATCAACTTCACTTTCCCTGATTTTTCTTGCATCTGTGTGTGTTTACATAATTTAACTACATGGAGTCACACCATCAAGTATACAACAATTCTGTTTTCTCAAATGTCCCTCATTTTGCCCTTTAATATCCACAATCACTTTTCTCCAGTACTTAAGGATTAAGTTTACTAATCTAACTCTGGTTGTCACTAGTTTGTTTTCCATTTCTGAAACTTTATATTTTACTGTCATTTCAAAAATATTGTATAATTGAAGTCATCATTATGCATCTAGTCCTTTGAGATTATGTTTTCCCTCTACCTTAGAAGTTCGGGATATTTTAACAAATTACATAAGAAGAGATAACCTCTACTTTTGGGACAGATGGTCACAGAAGGAAATAAGCACACATTCTCTTTTGTTTGTTTTCTTTATTAAAAATTAATTTCAAAATGGAAAGATTAGAAGGCACATATGTTGCCAAGTGTGTATGTATGTGTGTATATGTATATGTGTGTGACCAGTTCCAAAATCTCTTCTAAGTACCAACCCAGATTAATGCTTCCTTCTGGAAAGCTCCACATGGATTACTTGAAGGAATCTCAAATGCAAAGTGCTCATAAATAATTCTGTCACTTGTCATTCTTCACTTACCCCAAATTCTTGTCCCATTTATATTTCCTGCCTTTGCTAAAGATGCCTAAACATTGAATGCCTCAGGTTATCTTCCTGTTAGTCACTTCTGCTATTCTTGTACCCTTCCTACCCACTTCACTGTCATTAGAACCTTGGTGTTCATTTATTGTAAATCGTTATGAGCTGTACTTCCTCCATTCCCATGGCCTTTTTCTTGGTAGACCTTCATTTTATTAACATGTTAAAATTATCTTTTTTGGTCCCCTTTCAAATTTTCTCCTATTTAAATCTGATTAAGTCCCTTTTGTCACTCTTTAAAATAATATCCTGACCATAGTGTTCTTTTGACATTATGTTTATAAACTTGTGAGACAGCTAAATAGTTCATAATATTACATTTCTCAGTGAGGCAATTCCCAGAGTGTAGCTCTGTGGATCTGTGACCCCTTTTGGTACATACATTTTATAAACCAAGAGAAGAGATACATCTGAGTACCTGGCCCATGTCGTGATTTAGAACTACAGTTCTAAATCATGGAAATCTAAAACAGAATCCCCTACTATTTTGTTCCCTATTGATATTTGCTTTGTTTTTGGTTCCTTGATTAACTTGTTGATATATGCACTATATCAACTGCTATCTATGACAATCTATTTTTATACTACATATTGAAGATTCAGCATTCTTATTCCTCAAACAAGATGATAATTAAGAAGCAATAGTTTCTAGAGTTAAAGAATGATATTTTCAGCTAAATGCACCATTCTTGACAACAGTATTTCAGTAAAAAATGAAGTCAGTCTTGTGAACTTTACACTCATGCTATAAACCTATAGCATGGTTACTATTTTTCTTTCTGATAAGTGTATATTTTATTTTACCATAGACTTTAAAATTCTTCATGATCAACTCATAATAATTGTGTACTTAAGAAATTATACTGTAGTATTCTCACATATGTGTAAAGGATTCTGTGATCAAACCCAAACTTTATACTCTTTTCACTTGTGCTTACTTCATGTCCTCTTGGCCTTGCCTATTTAAGTAAATATCTATCTATCTATCATCTATCTATCTATCTATCTTCTATTATCATCTATGTAATCTATCATCTATCATCTCTCTCCATCCATCTATCCATCCATCATCAATCTCTCTGTCCATATCTAGTGTGTGTGTGTGTGTGTGTGTGTGTGTGTGTGTGTGTATGTGTGTGTGTGCAAGACAAGGCATAACCTTGGACATTGGAGGATAATCTGTGAGATTTTGTTTTTCCTTCCATATGTCAATTCTGGTGAGTGTTGTTGGGTTGTTGTTAATCTTGGCAGCAAGTACCTCTATCCCCTGCATCATCTTCCTAGTCCCAATGTTCATTATAATTCCTTAAAAGTATGTTTTTATTTTAAGCCTTTAGTTTCAATTCTCATGGATAAGGCAAAACCTGTGTAATAAGTCCTTTGCCTGTGGCTTATTACACCTAATTTAATAACATTCAGTTCCATTCATTCCTGTGAAAGTGAACAGAATTTAATCTTTTTTGCAGCTGAATGTGCTTTATTTGATTTTTATCTGCTTATCTGTTGATAAACTCCTAAACTGAGCCATGTCCTGGCTTCTGTGTCTATATAAATGCTAAATCTGAGGGTGTCAGTATCTCTATTGTGTTCTGACTTTATTTACTTAGAATATAAACCTGGAGTGTATAAAAGAATACATAATTCTATTTTGTAAGAAAATGTCATATTGTTTGTTAAACTAATTTGTATTTCAAACAGTGTATAATTATTTGTTCCCTTTTCTTTATAACCTTGCCAGAATTTGTTTTCTGACATTTTAAGCCCTCTTTTTGTTGTTGTTATAAATGTTTTCTTTTATTGTGAGACATAGAATTTCTATGTAATTTTGACAGATCTGTACTTGCTTTGTGTTCCATGGAAGCTTCAAACTCATGTCAACCCTCTTGTTCCAACATCTATCTATCTATCTATCTATCTATCTATCTATCTATCTATCAATCAATCATCTATATATCATCTGTCTATGTATCTATCTCTATCATCTATGTAGTATGCATGTACATATGTAGGTAGGCATTTTCTGTATCCATTCTTCTGTTGTAAGATATCTGGCTTATTTTCAGCTTCTGCTATCACAAATAAACCTGCACACTTTTGGACACTTGATCTTTGACAAAAAAGCCAAAAATATACAATGAGAAAAAAGAGAAAACATCTTCAATAAATGGTGCTGATCTAACTGACTGGCTATATGTGGAAAAGTAAAAATAGACCTATACTTATCACCTTGTACAAAGCTCAAGTTCAAGAGGATAAAGGACCTCAAAATAAAACCAGATACACTGAATCTAATATAAGAGAAAGTGGGAAAGAGTCTTGAACTCATTGGCACAGGGGGAAAATTCCTAAACAGAACTCTAATGGGTCAGACTTTAAGATCATGAATTGATAAATGGAACCTCTTCAAATGGAAAAGCCTCCGTAAGACAAATGACATAGTCAATAGGACGAATCAACAACCTACAGATTGGGAAAAAAAATCTTCATTAACTATACATTTGATAGAGGGTTAATATCCAAAGTACATAAAGAACTCAAGAAGCTAACCCCCAACAAATGAAACAACTCAATCAAAAAAATGGGGTATAGAACTAAACTGAAAATTCACAACAGAGGAGTCTCAAGTGACAGAGAAGCACTTGACGAAATATTCGAAATCCTTAGTCAACAGGGAAATGTAAATCAAAACAATCCTGAGATTCCACCTTATGCCAATCTGAAAGGCTAAGATTCAAAACTCAGGGGAGAATGTGAAGGAAAAGGAACATTCCTCTATTACTGCTGGGATTATATACTGGTATATTCACTCTGGAACTCAATCTAGAGGTTCCTGAGAAATTTGAAAATAGATGTACCTGAAGACCCAGCTATACCACTCTTGGGCATATACTCAAAAAATTCCCCACCATGTCACAGGGGCACATGCTCCATTATGTTCATTGAGGCCATGTGATAGCTAGAACCTGGAAATAACCCAGATGTCCCAAGACAGAAGAATGGATAAAGAAAATATGCTTCTTTTACACAATGACATACTATTTACCCAGTTGGTATTTGACTGAATGCTTTAACCACTCATTTTGAGGACTATTTGTTAAATCTACATTTGTCTATGTCTTGATGTGTATTCTTTCATTTTGGCTCAGTATACACTTAATAAACTCAAGTCTGAACATCAAAAAAATTTTTTAAGAATAGTTTCTTTGAAAAGCATATAAAACAGATCAAGTGGTACTTGTTCTTTCCTTCCTGTCATATCAAACATCCATGTAGCTTGAATTGTAAATACATGCTCATATTCCTAACAAGAACCAGTTTTTATGAAATCTGCAAAGCATAAATACACTGTAATACTTTTAAATATTTTTTGACCACTGGAGTCCCTAGAAAAATGTCAGTTTTCTCCTCAGTCCTTTCTGCTGGAGCAGACTGCGAGCTAGTCTGCTCTCCTAAAGATACCATATTCTGAGCCATCCCAGAAGATCCACCACACTTAGAGCAGTTGGTAAGAATTCCCTTCAACACCCCCCCTCAGGTCACTTAGAGCTGCAACTGAGAGCCGAGTGAACTTGGGACCCATCACCTACCAAAACTCCTGCACCTGAATATCACTCTCCTTCCACCAGGTCCTTTCTGCTGGGGCAGACTGCTAGCTGGTCTGCTCCCCTGAAGACACCATATCCCGAGCCATCCCACAGGATCCCCTGCACTCAGACCAGTCAGGCAACTGAAACCAAAGCCTGAGGCATCCCAGGAGATCTGCTGCATACAGCACAACTGAGCAACTGATCACCAGCTTGTCTGCTCCCCTGAAGACAGCACAGCTTGAAGGTATCCCAGGAGCTCCTCTGTACACAGGGCAACTGGGCAACACGCTACAGTCTGAAGACTTCCCATGGGCTCTGTGGCATGCAGGGCAACTGACAGACTGAAAACCTTCCAGGAGTTCTGCTGCACACAGGGAAAGAGAAACCACAGTCCATAGGCCACACAGGAGAACACCTGCACGCAAGATAACAGCTTGACTGCTCCTCTGAAGACCCAATAGTCTGAAAGCCTCTCAAGAGATCTACTGTAGCGAGGTCAACAGATCAGTAATTTCTCTGCTCCTCTGAAGAACCCCCAGTTTGAAGGCCCTACAGGTGGTCTGTTACAGCCAGGGCCACAGGCCTACCAGGAAATCTGAAACAACCCAGGGACAAAAGAGGCAGACTCCAGACAGAATCATTTAGACCAGAAAACATCAGGGATAACCAGATGGCAAAGGACAAGCACAAGACTATAAGCATCATGAACCAATATATGTAGGCATTATCACAACCCAGTTCTCCCACCACAGCAAACCTTGAATGTACCAACACATCTGAAAATCAGGAAGCTGAATCAAAATTCTAGTTCATGAAGATAGTAGAGACCTTTAAGGAGGATATAAATGGCATCACTGAAAGAAGTCCTTAAAGAGAAAACAAATCCCTTAAAGAAATACAGGAAAACACAATCAAATAGGTGAAGGAATTAAATGAAGCAGTCTAAGACCTAAAAGTAGAAGTAGAAACAATAAAGAAAGCACAAATGGAGGCAAACCTGGAAATAGAAAACCTTGGAAAGAGGTCAGGAATTACAGATGTATGTATCACCAACAGAATACAAGAGATAGAAGAGAGATTATCAGGTATAGAAATAATCATAACACAGATTGACACAGCTATCAAAGAAAATTCTAAACATAAAAATCTAAACCAAAGCATCTTGGAAATTTAGAACACAATGAAAAGACAAAATCTAAGAATAATCAGAATAGACAGGAATGAAGAATCCAAGCTCAAAGGACCTGAAAATGTCTTCAACAAAATCATAAAAGAAAACTTCCACAACCTAATGAAAGCGATGGCCATAAAGGTAAAAAAAAAAAAAAAAAAGCCTATAGAACACCAAATAAATGGAACCAGAAAAGAAAATTCTCCCATCACATAATAATCAAAACACTAAGTGCAAAGAAAGAATATTAAAATTTTCAAGGGAATAGGGCCAAATTACATACAAAGGTAGATCTATCACAATTATACCAGACTTCTCAACATAGACTGTGAAAGCTAGAAGAGCCTGATTAGAAGTCAAGCAGATTCTAAGAGAACACAAGTGCCAGTCCAGGCTACCATACCCAGCAAAACTCTCAATAAACTTAGATGGAGAAACCAAAATATTCCAGGGCAAAGCCAAATTCAAACATTATCTAAATATCAATCCAGCCCTACAGAGGATCCAAGAAGGAAAACCCCAACACAAGGAAGGTACCTAAACCAAAGAAAGACAAGATATTAATCATCTCAAAACAATGCCAAAAGAAGAAAACCACAAGCACATAAAGCTACCTACAAAAACAACATATCAGGAACCAATAGTCATCTGTCTTTAATATCCCTCAACATCAATGGGCTCAATTCATCTATAAAAAGGCATATGCTAACATATTGGATACACAAACAAGATCCAGCATTTTGCTGCATAAAAGAAACACACTTCAATAACAAAGACAGACACTATCTCAGAGTAAAAGGAGGGAAAATGGTCTTCCAAGAAAATGGTCCCAGGAAATAAGCTAGAGTTATAACCCTAATATCCAATAAAATAGACTTTCAACCAAAGTTATCACATGTGATGAGGAAGGACACTTCATATTCATCAAAGGGAAAATCCACCAAGATAAAGTCTCAATTTTGAACATCTATGCCCCAAATGTAAAGGCACACACATGCAAAAAAGAAACTTTACTAAAGCTCAAAACATACATTAAACCCCACACAATAATAGTGGGAGACTCCAATACCCCACTCTTATCAACAGACAGGTCATTTAAACAAAAACTAAACTTAGACACAGTGAAACTAATAGTGGTTATGAACCAAATGGATTTAACAGATATTTAAAGAACATTTCATCCTAAAACAAAAGAATTAACCTTCTTCTCAGCACTTCTCCAAAACCAACCATATAACTGGTCAAAAAACAATCCTCAACCAATACAAGAAGAGTAGAATAATAACATGTATCCTTATCAAATCACCATGTCTTAAGGATGATCTTCAATAACAGCAAAATCAACAGAAAGCCCACATACATATGGAAACTGAACAACTCTCTACTCAATGGTAACTTGGTTAGGGAAGAAGTAAAGAAAAATTAAAGACATCCTGGAATTTAATGAAAATATTGACACATCATAGCCAAACTTATGGGACACAATTAAAGCAGTGATAAGAGGAAAATTCATAGCACTAAGTGGCCTGGTTTAAAAAAAAAAAA
>JADRCC010440769.1:0-13868 GCA_019843855.1 Hylomyscus alleni
TAAGCTATGATTTGAAGCCAGTTCCTGGCCCTGCAAACTTGAAACAAAGAGTAGTCCAACCAAACTGCAAGCTGTGGGCAATTAAATGGCTCTCAGAGCATCAGGCTGCCTCTTAAAAATCCTCACCCACAGTGAGCGCACCGCATTCTATACCTTCACTCTACGTGCAGCCTCTCTGGAGGCATTTATAACCAATTACTGTACGTTCAGGTCTGCCAGAGTGCTGGAGTTAATGAGTCTCTTTAAGACCTCCTACTAAGGAGTGACATACACACAGAGATCCCTGCCCATCAGAGGACCTCTTCTGGTCTGCTTTTTACAGCTGACAGGCAGTGGAAAGATGATGACCTGGGCCAGTCTGACAAGGATAAGGACAGGCCTCCTTACCCTGTGCTTACCTCCCTGCTAAAGTTAAGTTGTCAGCTCCTAGGGGGCAGAGGCACACTTCCAGATAAGACAGCTTGGGTAACTAGGAGAAAGGACAATCCACATACTCTGACCCTTGTTTTTCAGATTACAGTTCTGAGCATGGCCTCGCCATCAACACACTCACACACTGGACAGGGCTAAGTTGCACCATCCATGGCACAGTGAGCAGAATGAGAGAGCTGAGGTGTAGCCAGATGGAGTTATGCCGGGATTTGGGGGAGGTTGACAAACCTCCATGGTACGCGGAGCCAAGTGGGAAAGTTGCTCTGTCAATGTTGCTGAGCCTAGTTGCTTGGCACAGGTAACTTCTGATCTGGCACATGCTGGAGTGAGCTTAGTCTGCAGGCAGCAAAGCATGGCACTCCACAGAGTGCACACCACAGTTTTGGAGAGTCATAACTTGTGATGGTTGTGGTTTCCAGGCAGCCTTCCAGGACTGATATACCACGTTCATCCCCTCCCTCTGTGCATGCTCTTGTGTGTGCATGGAGACCAGGGGCAACCTCAGCTGTTGTTCCTTGGGTGCCATCCACCTTGTTTCTTCTGACAGTTTCTTCATTGGCCTGGAGCTGGCCTACTACACTAGGCTGGCTGGCCAGGGAACCTTAGACATTCACTTGTTTCTGCCTATTCTACACTGGAGGTAAAAGCATGTGTCTCTACACCTAGTCTTTTAAAACATGGGTTCTTCAGATTGAACTCAGTACCTTGTGTTTGCAAAGTGAATATTTTATCTCCTGATTTACCTGCCTAGTCCATGTAATTATTTTTAGTGACTGAACATCTCCCTTCAGGCATATAACACAGAACTTCTCAATTTATGTTTACAATGATCTTCTTTGATTAAATGTTCATCTCATAACATTGACAAAATACCCAGATATGTACAAAAAGAGTGTAACTTGTGCCTGTAACTACTTTTTATTCTGTTTCTCAGTTCTAGATGGTTCTGCTAGTAGCTGGGGTCTTTAATTTGTAATAGTGGGAGTTTAATTTGCTGTGATATTTTATTATGAACTAATAAAATTAATAAATAAACAATAAAAATAAATAGTAATAAATTTTAAAAATTAATAAAATAATAAAAACATTACGAGTAGGAGGCCATAGCTGGACATAGCAAGTGCAGGCTCTGAAGCTATCAATTCTCCATCTTTTCCTCTATAATGACACAGTTTCATTCTTTCAAGGACTTTTATCTATTTAATTTTAATTTTAAACATTTTCAACAACATATATTCATCGAATATACATTATACATTGTGAAAGCTATGTAAGGACTATTTGTACAAAAATACAGTGTACTTTGAGTGTGTCTCAGCCATCTCCTCTCCGTCTTACCTCTCTCCCTCCTCCCTCTCCCAGCAGTCCTCTTATTGCCCTGGTCGGTCTCACTGCTCTGTGCCAATTGTACACACATTATTTTCATGTATCTATATAGAATCTAGGAACCATAGATGAGAGAGAAAATGTGTGACATTTGTTTGAGGGTGAATCAATAATAATGATGATGATGATGATAATAACCTTATATTATTTTGAAACATTAGGGATTGACGGTAGGGCCCCACACATATAAGCCAACTATTGTACCTGTGGGTTGTATATTCAATCTTTTATTTTTTCCCCTTTGAGACAAGGACTCACTAAGTTGTCTAGGGTGGCCTTGAACTCTCTGTATCCTAAGCAGGTCTTGAACTTGACAATCTTCCTACTTCAGTCTTCAGAGTTTCAGGGACTATAGATCTAGGCCACCAGGCTCAATAATATCTATTCTTTAATTTAAAGGAACTCAAGAAAAAATTGTATGAAGAATCTAAAGGACTTTTCATTCTTTCTTTAAAATGGAAAAATCTTGAAACACAGGTTCAAAAAGATTTTAAAATTTATTCTTTACCCCTCCCATCTCCTCTAAGTTTGGGTCTAGACATTTTACCTTGCAGCTGTTTATGTATTTAAACTATTCTTTCTATTAGGACCAGAAGCTTGGGGTAGGGCTGAATTAGGGACGGGTGAATCCAGCTGGACTTCTGAGCTCACTGAACATCTCCGATGAGCTTTCTGAGTGTTTGGGGCTCTCTGAAATCCAAAACAGGTTTTGCCCGCTTTTACTCTTAAGTTTGGGGCATGTGCAATTTAAGGGAAATTTAACCCATATGTTTCTGATTCGTTTACACTTAAATAGTCAAAATATTGTTTTTAATAGTTATTTGATGCCCATGTAGCCTTTTGAACCTTTTAAATAAGCTTTTAGAAGCCTGCATTTCTCTTGAAAACAGGAAGTCATGTCTTTCCAGGGAGGTAAACTAATTTATACATCTGAAAATTCAGGTTCAGTTGAAAACACTCAAACCGCAGGTTTTCGCTGTACTTCACAGTTGAGCACTCAGCCGTAGGCTGTCTGGATGCACCTTTTCCTCCAGAATTACACCGCACATCCAGTTCGGCTGGCGTTGGGCTGTACAGATGGCTTGATTTTGGTCCTGAGGCTTTTAATTTACCTGGTTTTTGTTTGAGACCAACTATTTTGTTTCTAACCCACTCTGACTTTCCTGGTCAGTAAACCAGTGCGGCTCCTTATTTCCCGGATACTTCCTGCTTGGTGAGCTCCTTGCCATTGTCTTCCTTCCCTTCACCAGTTACCACGTTTCTGCTCTCCAGTTGTGAACACCATGACACCTTCGCGCCAAGGAGTTAAGGCAATTAGTCTACAGACATGGAGAGTTACAGACGGAAAGAAGGTTGATTTTTTTTTTTTAACCCACATTGGGAATTTGCCTTCAAGCCAAAGGCACTTGGTTGGAAATACCCAGTGTTGGGCAGCATGAAGCCCGTCCCTCTTTTCAGCATACCCCCTTTATGCTCTACATCTGTCCCCCAGCGTGTTCTCTGCTAGGAACCCTGCACGTATTTCCTCCCTTCACCAAAACTTCTGAAGTTGACTGACTTCCTTTGGGTCCCCAGTGCACAGACACTTCATCTGAAAGGGTCCCCTTGAACCACACAGAAGAAAACAGACTCCTCTCTCTCAGCTCTGTCGCCTTCTACCTTTCTTTTTCCTTTATAGCAATTAGGAAAATCTCCCTCGAACCTTCTTTTCCATTTGACGTATCTGTTTCTGTCTCGCTGCACTGGAGGGTGCTCCTTATGAGAGTTTGTGCCGTTTCGGCTCACTGCCTTATTAAAGTGTGGAAAGCACGAAGACCTCAGGAAATGTTTCCTGAATGTAGTTTAGTTGCATACCTTCTCAGATAGCCATTTCCAGTGTAAAGCATTTATAAATACTCACCCTTGCTGGTCAGGATATAGGTGGCATAAATGCTAACCTCACTGTGTTCTCGGATAGAACAGACAAGCTTTATGTGACTCAGTTTCCTTATTTGAAAAATAAAGTTTAAAACAGTACTTAGTTCACAGTTGTTTTATAATTGAAAAAAATGAACATAAAGCCTTTCGTACAGAGCTTAGAAAATAGTAAATATTTAGGAAATTGGAGTAAAAGGCTCACTAAGTGAACTCTGGAGCAGTGAGCTGTTCTGGGAATGGGGTTGTACTTTTGATTTTGAAATCTAACTGAAGCAAAATTACAGTTGAAGGTCAGGAATGTCCCAGACACCATATAGGACTGGGGAATTTAGCTATGTTTAGGGCTCTTCAGAATGGTGCAGCCCTGAACAGCCCAGAAGAGAAGGGGGAGGGCAGAATGGCCTGTTTGGCAGGAGAAGGGCACTGGAAATGTCTTGGGAGCAAGTGAAGCTGTGACCTGCATGTAGCACAGAGTACCTCTAGCTGCTGTGACAGACAGGATTCACAAATACCAGAAATTTATTTCTCTTATTTGCCCTGGCTGAGAGAAGCAGCAGCAGCCTATCCACCCAGGTCCCAGCTGGCAGAGGGATCTCACTGTGTCTGAATGGCGGAAGGGGTAAAGCAGATCTCTGAAGTCCGCTGGGAAAAGTCATGTCCAGCGGACCACGAAGATCAGGGCTCTGCATGTGAATTTGGGATGGCGATACAAACCTTCTAACCTTACTAGTAGCACCATAGCTCTGAGTGATTTGCTGTGGATGTGTCATAGGAGTTGGCTGAAATATTTGATAATTCTTCTGAGGCGACAGAAAAATCACCAGATATCTTTAAGAAGAACAGTGAGATTATCAGACTTGAGTTGTGTCAGGAGTCATGGAGGTGTAAGGAAGTTGCAGTCTAGTGAAGCTTATTTGAATTATAAACCACATTAGAGTCCCACATTCCCCCCAGTCTCTGTGGCTGTTTGGTAGAAGGCAGTAAAAGAAGGTTGCTGGGTGTTCCAAGCCTTTTTGACTCAAGGTTTCTGTTCTAGTTGAAGGACTTGAGTAGGTGGACTCCCTCCTTACCTGGCACATCCCAATATTCATCTCCCAAAATAGGAGGTATAATTTTGTCCCCTTTCTCCCCTGTTACTTCTCTGGAAAATGACAACCTCAAGTCTCTTCTGTTTTATTAGTATGTAGGATACTTGTAAGAAGAGAGAAGAATATTGTTTTCATTTCTAAAAATGTTCCTCTGATGGGAGTGTGGTTGAGGAATAGAAATGAGAGGCAGGTAGACCAGTAGGAGATATAATTAAAAAGCAAACTGCTGTGGTTCTGAAGTAAGGGCATGGCAGTGGCAGCAGGGATGCTGATAGAACATGTCTGAGAGCCAGAGTAGTGGCCAAGCTAAACCATGGTGGTGATTCAAGTGACTAGCTGTCTTAGTCAGGGTTTCTATTCCTGCACAAACATCATGACCAAGAAGCAAGTTGGGGAGGAAAGGATTTATTCAGCTTATACTTCCATGTTGCTGTTCATCACCAAAGGAAGTCAGGACTGGAACTCAAGCAGGAGCTGATACAGAGGCCATGGAGGGATGTTCCTTACTAGCTTGCTTCCTTTGGCTTGCTCAGCTTGCTTTCTTACAGAATCCAAGACTACCAGCCTAGAGATGACACCACCTGAAAGGGGTCCTCCCCTCTTGATCACTAATTGAGAAAATGCCCCACAGCTGGATCTCATGGAGGCATTTCCTCACCTGAAGCTCCTTTCTCTGTGATAACTCCAGCTTGTGTCAAGTTGATGCAAAACCAGTCAGTACACTAGCTATAATCTCGAGAGTCATGGAAGCGATTGGTAAGAGATTTAAAGTTCTGCTAGTAACTTAGAATTTTGTTTCTGAATAATTAATTTGGATTGACACCAGTTTATAAGACACAGAATCAAGTGTGTACTTTAGGAGGACATTTATGAAGTCAATTTCGGACAACCGGATTTTGAAATATTGAATGGAGGTAGTACTAAGTATAAGAAGGTGAGTTTGAGATGCAAGGACTAGATGTAAGTGTAGGTTTCAGAAGCGCAGAAACAGGGGCTTCCTCAAAAAGCAAGCCACTTCTCTTACATAGCAGGAAACTCAGAGCTAAGCAGTCTTGGAAGGCTGTAGTAACTCCACATTTACCAGGATTTCTGGGCCTTTTATTTTCTGCCTTATTACCTCAGTATCTTTGGATGGGTTTCCTAGAAACTGTGTCTGAGGAAGAAATCAATGAGGAAGAAATCAGGAGACTTTAATGGAATGAGTTTTTTTTAAACTTTTTTATTGATTCTTTGTGAATTTTACATCAAACATCCCAGTGCCACTCATGTCTCTGTCTCTTCGTATCTGCTTTGTGCCTTTGCAGTCTACTTGCAAAAGAAAACAACAACAACAACAACAACAACAACAAAACCAAAAATGAATAAAACAAAACAAAACAAAATCTCATCATGGAAGCCACAGGATACCCATTGCTTTACTTGCAAATGTTCATTGCAGTGGTCATTGGTCTGGTTTGAGGTCACTGGCTTCTGCTCCACTCTCAGTACTAGACCCTCACTGGGACTCCTCTTGGACATCCTGTTGTTCTGTGTCATGAGGATCCTGCAGCTTTGGATCTACAGGACCAGCCCCTTCACACACTCCAACAGCTCATAGATGGGGTAGATGTTGGGATGGAACAACTTAATGCTCTGGATCTGGGCCTGGGTGGTTGCTATGTTGGCCAATCTACCAGCTCTCCCACACCCACACCACAAGGGGGTGTTCTCCAGCAGTGCCCTGGATAGCTCACTCAGTACCACACTTGGTAAAAGTCAGGGACAGCTCTCCTGCTCCCACACTCTTGGGGCCAGCTCATCACTGCTTATGCCAACAGGGCCAAGAGCTGCACCTGTGGCCCCCAGATGAGGCCTGCTCTCCTGAGTGCTATAGCTATTAAGCAGCCAGTTCTCCCTTTCTCATGACCTCTGGCCAGCTCACTGGTACCCCGTACCCCCAGGGTCAGATCTGCGCTGCCTAGGTGAGGTGCAGGGCCTAGTCTCCTGAGTACTGCAGCTAGTGAGGGGAGGAGCCAGCTCTGCACAGCTCATGGATATCAACATGGTCCCTGGCAGCAGCCTAGATCATGGATATGATGTCCCCATGACCTCTGATGGCAACAGGAGCCGAGGACATCAACAAAACCTCCTGCTGCTACATGGCCATAGACCCAGACATGGCCTTCAGCAACAGCACTGGCTAGGACTTTACCATGGCCTCAGGTGGCAGGGCAGGCTCCTCACGTCAGACGGTTCTGCTCCATCTTTGAGTCTCCAGTCCTGCCTCTCTCTTAGTGCTTAAGCCATTCTCCTTCTTTTCTGCATCATTTTTTTTTTTGTTGGATATTTTCATTTATTACATTTCAAATGTTATCCCTTTTCCTGGTTCCCCCATCCCCCACCGGAAATCCCCTATCCCATGCCCCCTCCCCCTGCTTCTATGAAGGTGTTCCTCCACCTTGTTGTGATCATAAAAAGAGGAAGAGCTGTAAGAGTATGTTCTGGCGAGGTGTAGGGGAAGGTGGTGCTCCGGCTGGCCCATGCCGAGGCCTCTCTTCCTCCTGAGAGACCAGACACACCCCAGTATAGTATACAATAGAGTTTATTTAGGGCATGGGGAGGGGAGTTAAGAGGGTAGCAGAGGCAGAGAAAGGCAGAGAAGGGCAGAGAGAAGGGGAGAATAGAGAAGTAGGAGCTGGCCATGACCATGTGGAGGGGGGTGCAGGGAATGGGGAGAGAGGGGAACAAAGGGGGAAAGAGGCAAGGGAGAGAAGCAGGAGTAAGAGAGAGGGGAGGGGGCAAGCAGCCCCTTTTATAGGGCCAGGCCTACCTGGCCATTGCCAGGTAACTGTGGGGAGCATACCTGGCAGCTGCCAGGTATCTGTAGGGGGTGGAGTTTAGACAGAATACCAACATACCCACCCACCCACTTCTTCTGTGGTTCCTACTGTGAGCCGGCCACCAAGTGTCCTCTGCCCTCCCCACCTGCCCATGCCTCATTCTTTGAGACAATACCTGACAGGTAGAGTGTGAGGCAGGGCAGGGAAGGGAAGAGAACAGGAGTCTACAAATAGCCATTCACCAATCCAGTGATCCAGTGAGTTTTGTTAGCTTTGCTTACAGGATCATGGGTGTGGGGTTGCTTGCAGGAACACAGGCACAAGCATTTGTTTTGATTGTACTTTTTCAGTACTGGAGATCAGACTGGGGGACTGGGCAAGCATTCTATCCCTAAACTGCCGGCTTCCTAACAATTTGAAATGGTAGAGCTACCTCGCCTCGCCTCACGCACACGGAGGGAACGCAACCTCTGGAAGAGAGAACAGTTAGACATAAGTGGAACTGGCTGGCAATAGGATCTAGAGTAAGAAGCAAAGATTAACTGTGAACACAGGAAAAGATGCCTCCTCCTGACCTGGAAGGGAAAGACAAGGCTAAGAGGGTTTACAGATGGGTCATTGACGGTGCTAAGTGAGGAGCTGAGAAATTCTTTCATTTAAATTGATGTCATTGGCAAGCCAAGGAAGAGGTCATCTATGAACAAACGTAAGTGGAAGTGTATTGCTGAGGGTGCTGGGTGGGGGAAGATCCGTAATGTTCCGTGAAAGGCACAGGGGAAATGATATTTGCCTGGAGCTGCCAGGAGAACTTGCCAGGCGGTGTTTGTTTCAGGCCAGAAAACAATGATGAATCTGCACTGGCAACAGCCATGTCTCTGTGGTTTTTTCTAGCTACAGTGTTTGGGCTGAGTCGGGCTGTTAAGTGGAATATATGCACGGTCCATATCAAGTTCCTGTTGTTAAACACCTTCCAGGTGTGGCTTGAGTGAACTTTGGGAATTAGATACATGGACTTTGGGAAATAGATACACGGACTTTTCCTTTAGATAACAGGTACTGAGACCGTCATTGATTATGTCTTAGAGGCTAAATGTGGCTAGAGAAGATTAGTCCTTAAGAAAAAGTTCTTAGTCCTGAAAAAATTAGGTTTGCTTTCTGCAAGTTAATTTGGATTGTGCCTCTTTTAGCCCAGAGCTCTGAAGTTCAAGCAGATTTCTGTGGCCAGACAAGTCACTAACAGGCAAAACTGCTCAAAACCCTTCATTAGCTTCTCAAAGCTTAGTTAGAGTGGGTACCTGCGTGTCTTACCTGATGGTGCCAAAGCTCTCTGCGGCTTGACCTCCACCTGCACCTCTTCCCCACTGGGTCTTTGTTTGTGTTTTAAACCGTTTGTGTTTGCAGATTACTGGCTTTGTGGTCTTAAGAGATTTACCTCTTTTAATTCTCTTTCTCTCTAGTAACACAGGGCTACTATATACATGCCTGATAGGAGGATGATGGTTAAATCAAATAATATAATGTGCTAACTCCCATGCCTGGGATAGAGTATATTTACAGTATTGTCAGAAGCTTGCTTACTTAGCCTGGCTTCCACCAAGCATGGGCACTAACCCAAGTCCCTTGTAAATCATTCAGAAGCCCCAGATTCAAATTCTAGCCGTGACACTTCAAACTCAAGTGAACTGACACAAATTCCTTATCATTTGAACTTTGATGATGTTATCTGTAAATGGTATTAATAGCACATCTGTCTTAGTAGCCTATTACAAGAATAAGTAAACTCTGCATACAGAAACATTAATTCTACATAGGAGTCAGACACTTGCCCTAGCATGCTTTCCCTGCCTAATAGTTAGTAAGCAGATGAACGACAGATGGCTCTACCTGCTTTCCATCACATTGTCTGAGCTGGTCACTCACCTCTACTGTACACTCTGGCTTTATTTTTTTGGAAGGTAAAGATGAGGAATGAGGCATACAGGAGGCCTTGGAGGACGGTGAATGACTCTCAGCTTTGGACTAAAGAACTAAGGTCTCCAGGGTAGAAAAGAAAGGGGCAGAGAGTATAAGGAACAGTATGAGATCACAACACATAGACTTTCAACCTAGCATTTTTTGCTTAGGCAAAGCCTGCTCTGCAACTTTCACACACAGAAACATGCCGAAATGCTCAGATTCTTATTTTTGATGCATGCATCAGTGACAGGCCTGTCTGGAGTTCTTCTCTTGGCTCCAGGGTAAAGAATTCCAGCCAATTTCTTCACATAAAAGTTCAGCTTGAACTTTAAATCCCTACCCACAAGAAAAGTCCATCCAAGATTTCACATGACTGACATACAACATTTTCAGATCTGTGTAGCTGCATAACCGTAGATTTTTAACCACCATGCCACAGTCCTGGATTCTTTGGGTCATCGTGTGAGTCCAGCCAACTGTCATTTTTTTCCCTATGAATTCCTCTAAAATAAGTTATATGAGTATCTAAGTTCTCAGAGCTCATGGTACACACTGGTGTCTGGTAACTGTCACTTTCCTGTGGAGAAGAACTTCATGACCCCATCACTCTGCCCACTGGGGAGTTGTCTATCTTTTTCTGATTCTTTATTACTCTCATTTACTTTGGGCTCTTTATTATGCTGAGAGCCTATCCAAACCTCATTCCCACCCTCTTCCTTAACTTGACACGAGTCCTGTAGCCTACAAGTCATGGTCGATAAGTGAAGAGAGAGAAAACAGGCAGTGAGCATGGGAGAGGAGAAGTGACAGGAACTCCCTTGGGAGATAAGGGATTTGGAATTGCAGGGTTTTGAGCTTCAGGTGGCTCTTGGATTGAAAGAAATCGTTCTCAGCTCCTGCCTGCCCCATTTCCATTGGTACTGCACGTTTATCAGACCACAGTCCAGTGATATTTAGCCTCTCTATGTTTACATATTGTGTCTTAAAGGAAAAGTCCAGCCTTCCCATTGCTGTCTAGGGCCTGGAGGGGCACTACAAGGTTAAGAGCAACTGTGTTTGCGTCAGTTGCGTTTAATCGCCATTGCACGTGACCTGGACTTTTACTCAGGCCCTGGTAGCACCGGTAAGCGGTCTACTCACACTTTGCTTCTCCATTCACAGAACATGAAGTTGAGTCTTCATTAGGACACTGGCTTGCCCCTTTCTCCCTGGGTTTTAGCTAGCTCTCTTCTGTAGAACCAAGTGCTACTTCTCCCTGATGCGGTTGATTCCTCAGTTTCAATCTTCATCCCCTGCTTACATGAGAACCCCAACTCAGAAGGCTGTAAAGTGCCTCCGGTCCTTTCTCTCTTTGACTATCTTCTCTCCCTGACCCCTTTTTCCTGCTTTCCCCTTCCTTTGCCCCCCTCTCCAGGTGTTCCTGTACCCCCACCCCATCTCTGTCTCTAGTCCCTTGTCAACTCCTCTTTCCATGCCCTAAATAAACTCTAGTTTACACTAAAAGAAAAAAAAGCATTCTGTAAGTTGGGTGGAGTGACGGTAGAAGGTAGAAGGGATGTCCACTAGGCCAGGCACAGCCTGTAAGGATCTCCTGGTAGGAATACATTCCTGCTCATATAAGTATTCATGTATTTTTGCCCATTTTTCTATATATTCTGGGTCTATATTATTAGGTACATATAAATTTAATTGCTTTTATCTCCTAAAAGGATAGATTGACCCCTTTATCACTGTGGAATGTTTTTTTCCTCTGAATTTTTTCATACATTTAATTTTCTAGTATTAGCATAGACATGCTAGGTTTCCTTTGGGCAGCAGGGGATACTCTCAACTGCACTTCAGCTTTTCCATAGAACTTACACTTAACAGCACTATTTATTTGGGGAATTAGCATTGTTTCTTTGGTATTCAGCATCCAGATGTTAATTTTCTCATATTTAGCCATCTTTCTTAGTTTTTGTATCCATTTATATTTAACCCAATTACTGATATGTTTGAACTGAACCTTTTAATGGTCTTTGGTTTTGTCTATTTATTTTGTCTGCCCTGTGCTCATTTTCTGTCTTTTTTTCTATTGCCTTCAATTGGGTCAGCTAATTTGTGTTATTAAAGTTTTTTCATCTTTTGTATTTTTATCTGTGCAGGCTAGTTTTCATGTCAACTTGACACACAAGCTAAGACATGTGAGTGGAGGGAACATCAACTGAGAAACTGTCTTCATCAAGATCAGGCAAATGTCTAGAGTATTTTCAAGTGATTGATGAGGGAGGGCCCAGCCCACTGTGTTCCCGTCCTGGTGGTCTGGGTTCTATGTGAAAGTGGGCTGAGCAAACCACAAGGAGCAAGCCAGTAAGCAGCACCCTTCCACAGCCTCTGCATCAGCTCGCGCCTCCAGGTTCTTGCCCTGTGTGCATTTCTGCCTTGGCTTCCCTCAATAGACTGTAACCTCGGATACATAAGCTGAACACCTTTTGCTCTGTGAGCTGCTCAGGGTGAGGGCACTTTAACGTAGCAGCTGGAACCCTAAGCACGACACTGTCAGATTCTTTTTTTCTTCTTTTTAAGGACACCTTCCTCCTATCCTGCCTCCCCTCACCCCCAATCACTTTGGCAATGTTATCCACACATTGTGTGGCTTCCACTGTTTGTATTAAGCAGTTCCACTGTTTCAGAGCTGTCTATTTTCTTGGCTGGCTCAGTGTTGTCTCTTCTCTCCTATCTACCTAGCTGGTGGATCTTCTGAGCTGGTTTGCCATGTCTCACATGTCTTTTCTTAGTGTTCCCTTGTTCACTTATTTCTTTCAGATAATTGATATTTTCCTAAACTCTTATTTGAGACTGAATGTATTTCTTCTTTGCTTTTATGATTTTTAAAGTGAACTTCTGGACTGTCGGCTTGATGGCCATGAATTATTTTAATTAGTGCTTGTTTTGAAATATGCTCGTTTCTTCCTCCATTTTAAAGGCTAACTGATGGAAAGACTTTTTTGTTACCAGGCATCTACCTTCGGGGCTCACAGTCTATCATTGTGTGCTTTCCTGGCCTTGAGGCTTCTCATGAGCAGTCTGGTTGTTCATGTGTTGTCTTGTGGGCTAGTGTTCTCTCTTACAGCTTCTCATGCATTTTCTTTGTTTTGAACACTTAACATCTTTATAAGTGTGTCATGGAGAAGTCTGGTCATGTCTGTTTGTGGTACTAAATGTCTCTGTGCTTGGATGCACACTTCTTTACCAAGATCTGGGACACAGTCTGCTATAATTTCACCAAATAAATCATTATGATATTATTATCACTACTATTATTATTGTCATTGTAGTTATTATTATTGTTGCTGTTGTTATTATTGTTCTTGTTGTTATTATTATTAGTCTTAGCTCTTTTTATCCTGAAGGTATTTGGGTTAGATTTCCTGGTCATACCTCAGAGTTCTTTTTTTTAACTCATTAATTTTTTATTAGATATTTTCTTTATTTACATTTCAGATGTTATTCCCTTTCTTGATTTCCTAGGAATCTAGTCAAAGATTTCCTGTATGACAGACAGGCACTCTACCAACTCTTGGTCATGAGCTCAGAATTTTTTTGTTCAGCTTAATCTATTATGATGCTGAGACTCTAAACTGGATTGCAATGCTATTTATTGCATTTTTGATAACTAAGATATCAGGGTTTTTATTTTTCTTTTGATTACTCTCATTGCTGAATTTCTTACTATAAGCACTTTAAAAAAACTAATTTTGTTATGCCATATGTCTGTATTCCTCTGTAGATTAGTAAGTTTCCTTAAAATATTTATTTTGAGTTCTTCAGGCAACTTACAGATTTCCTTGGAGTCTTTTGCTAGAGGCTTTTGCATTCTCTCAGGAGTCTAGGGGTACTACTTCTCCCCCTACCCCTGATTTGGTTTCTATAAATAGAACAGACTACCTGCTTTATAGGTTAGTTTTTTGTCGACTTGACATAAACTCAGGTCATCTGGACTTCAACTAAGAAGATGCTCCCATCAGATTGGCCCATGGGCAGGTCCGGGGCGGTTAATGATTGGTTAATGATTGATGTGGCAGGTCCAGCCTACCTGGGCCGGGGCTGTGCCCAGTTCAGCCTATAGAGGGCGGTGCCATGCCCATATATGGCATCCTGAAGTCAGGAAAGCAAGGTTGTACTGCTCTGTGATCTTTGCCTCAGTTTCTGCTTCTCGGTTCCTGTGCTGCTTGAGTTTCTGCCTTGACTCAGTGTGTATGAGTGTTTTTGCCTGCATGCTTGTCTGTAT
>JADRCC010441047.1:0-11657 GCA_019843855.1 Hylomyscus alleni
AAAAAAAAAAAACATATCCAGATATCCCATAAATAATTTGACATCTAATTCCATTAACCTCTTTGGGGTTTTAAGAAGAATGGTGTTCTCATGTGGGAAAAATAACAGATTGTGAAAGGTAGGGACTTTTATATGATGTGGTAGGACAGACAAAGACTTAGCTATAGGAGTAAGTTCTCACATGGTGGTTGGAACACTTGGGGTTAGTCTCTACGCAGCAGCTAGTGACATAAATCTAGTTCCCTGTATATGCAATGCACTTCAGGTTCTCCTTAAGGTTCCCATAACAACTGACCACACATATAGGATTAGAAGTTCTTCAGTTACCTTTCATATCAATGGAGCTAACCCCTTAATGAGAAATAGATTTAGGAAAGGTTTCTGAGAGGCCTACGAGTGGTACTCATGATGTGGTCCGGGCTGGCCTTAGACTTCCAGAACCATCCTGCCCCAACCTGCACTGTATAATTACAGTTAAGAACAACAGCGTCGAGGTTAGGTGCCTATTTTAGACTTCATATATTCTTCAATACAGACAAACTTTAACATGGATGCTCTAAATCTAAAAGCAAATTCAGTGTGTGAATTATTTTCTTTCTTCAGAAACCATGCATTTCATTTAGTAAATCTAAACAGTGCATTGTACTATCACATTTACCAAGTACAGGTTACTAATCCCTCCTATTTTTATTTTCTTGTGTCATCAAGGTCTGCGGTAATTACTCATTAGCTGTTTAGGCACAGAACCGTAGAGGCTGGTTTGGCCTTAGGTTTGCCTCATTAAGAAAATTCTCTGAACTATTTAAATGGCTGGCAGTCTGTATTTGCTTTCATAAAATGGTGAGATTTAAGGAGCATGTGTTTCCCCTGCCTGAATGCATGATAGGCAAGCACTGCAGTGTCTCTGTCTCGCGGAGAAGGGCTGTAGTCATGCTCAAGAAGACCTTCCTGGAGACTTCTTGATCTGGTAGAGATTAGGAAGGGAGTTGTTTGGTGTGTCCATCTCTGCAATGCCTCTTAATTGTTATTTGCATTATTTCTTAAGGCATTTACTCCCTACAGATGCAGTGATAGTATATATAACACACATTTTTCAAGAGTTTTGGGGTGTCAGTGTAAAGCCCGTTGTAACTTTTTCCAGCAGGATCTGGAATGCTGCAAATTAAATAAGGTTCTCTGCACTTCTTGCATAACATAAAAAAAATACCATCTGCAATAAAAATCTGTCGACTGTATGCTGCTTCCAGTATTTTGAACATCTACACCTGTCCTACTATATTCAGGGTGAGATCTCTGCATATCACTTAGTGTCCTCCTACATGATGTGCTTTGAAACATGTGTTTTGAGATATGGACGATTAAAATATCAAAGCAGTCAAGCAAAGACAATTTCTTTCTAAAAAATAGTGTCTATCACTCCTCTAGTTAATATCCTAGAAGGCTGTAGAGTATTAAATAGTGAATAGCAAATATTTGGTTTCTGAAAAAAATGGAATTTGGGTTAGTCAAATCTATGCACATCAGAGACTGGTCCAGAGTATTTTAATTGAAAAGTTATAAGGTGAAGATGATGCTATGAAGAAAAAGAGCTAGGATTTTCAAGACCAGTGCCTTTCCCGAGGAATGGAAAACCATGGACAATTAGATCCTTCCCATGACTCTTATCCCTTATAACTAGACCATTATCTGAAAAGTATTCTAGTCAAACACTTTAAGATTTATGAGGCCCTCCTGACAATTGATGCTCAGGGAACCTGGCCCTGTACAGAGGAGGAAAGGGCAGAGAGACTCTGCAGGGTAAGTGAAGTAACTCCTTTACCCATGTTCATTGATTTAAATGGCTCAGTTTATATTTTTTGCTTATGAAAATCCCAGCCACATACCATCAACTTCCTATTTCTTAAGAAATCTGCTTTTTCCCAATTTCCATGTTTTAATGTTTGTACTCACATCTTTGCATTTTAGGTTCCTCTCTCCTATTAAAAATTAAAATATTTATAAGCAAAATAAAGACTATGAATGCTGTTCAAAAAGCTTACCCAAACCCTTTAGTAGAAAATACATACTACTTAACCTTTGCTTTAAGAGGGAATACTTAGTATGTAAGTCTTAAGGGATTCTATTAATAATGTATTGTGGAAGATATATATAAAAAGATATTGGAGGAGATTTTACTCTGTATGAGTGACTTAAAAGTACATTTTTCTAAATTTGGCTAGAGAATAGAGCTAGAGGCAAATCCTTTGCTTCTTTTCAAACAATGTCCTTCACTGCATAGATAGACCCAGAGAAGTTAGTCATCTTGACTCAAGTAGGAGCTGGGTCATGAATTTGGAAATCAAATCATATTCTTTGAAATTCCCTCTGAAGCTAAAACAAAGCTTTAGGTTGACATAGTAGGAAACGAATTTATTATTATTAAAAGAAATTAAATCTGAAACATATGTTTCAGTATTTAAATGCACTAAAAGTGATCTATTGTTCCTAACAACAATCCTGAATAAAAGGCAAAGAAATGCTTGCCCTTAAGCAGACACCCTTATGTATTTTCTCTCTACACATAGGCATTTGAGTTCATTTTTATACCATCAAAATGTGATTAACTAAAAAAGGATAGTTAACTTTGTTTTCTTTATAGACAGGTTGCTTTGAGAGTTCCCAATTTACTTATGTTTCCATAGGCCACTTGCTTTCTCCTTATGAATAGATGAATAAGAGATTAAATAGTTTTCTTGACCTACAAAAGGTCACCCTTTAATTATTATGCTAATTTCATACAGGAGACTTAGTACATTTCCTGCTTTTCTGCTAGCTAATAAAACAGACTCCAAGATTTTCTGTGGGATAAAAAGAATATGCCCTTTCAGAACTGAGGATATTGTGTTCACACAGCTTTGAAGGCCAGTGAGTACTCACTCTCCTGTTTTGGTAGACTCTCTCCCTATTGTTTGTTGTTTGACTTCTTGTGAGCCTCCCTGTGTAGTTCCTGGCATTTGCTACTTAGTCTAGGCTGGCTTTGAACAGCAGGAGGTTATCTTGCCTCAGTCTCCTTGCTCATAGGACCTGCGTCTTGAAGCATCAGACACAGCTAGCATATTATCTTTGATTCTGAGTCTTTGACACTGATGACTAGCAATCAGAATGAATTGACCTGCTGCACATCTCCACTGTATTAATAAGTCATTTTTTTAGAAAAAAAAACAAACCTGTGAGCAGGTAAGTAAAATGAAATAATTTTTAGCATTCCACTGACAAATTAAGGCTGATTTAAATAAATTAATAAATGAGATGTTCATCACTTAATAATTGATGTAATTAATAGTCTATCAAAAATGTCTTGAACTTTCAAATACTCATTCCATGATGGCTTCTATGGAGATTCCCTTGGGTAATAAAATACCTTTTACAAGTGAAGAGACTGTGAACCTCTTTGAATAGTATTTTGATTGGGTGAGTTCAGGGTCTGTTATCCCAATTGCTCCATTCTTTTTTAATTGAGGACTCCATTAATTGCTGTCCAGAGACAAATTTATTTTAATGTATCATCACTATATATGTTTGGAAGAAATAAAACAGAAACAAGATAGTTATCTTAGAGACTTGAATGATGGCTAAAATGAAGGGTGCATGGGGATCTGAGTTCAATCCCCTGTCATTCACATGGCAGAAGTAAGTAACCAAGTCCAGCAAGTTATCCTCTAACCTCCACATACAAGAACGCATGTTCATGCACAATAAATGAATAAATTAAATTAATATCTTTTTTCATGTTTAAGAAGGAATCGTTAGGGGATGATTCCTTTTTTAGGGGATGAGTTTTCTATTTTTTTTTTAATTTTTATTTCAAGCACTTCTTTCTTAATCAGTAATATGTTTACCTTGAGAGAATGGCTGGAAATATCAAAAAGAGTTCAAATATAGATGGTCCTTTGTTTATAATTTATACACTAAGGAGGTCAGTACTGGAAGATTCCATGGGTCCAGTATTGGTATGCAGAAACTAACACCAGATAAATAATTGTAGCCCTTATCTGATTCCTTTGATTGAATATATGCATTAGAAATGTTATAATGCATCTCCTATAGTTCACAATGACTAAGTAGCCACTGAAAACTAATCGAATTTAAAAATCATATGTGCTATAGGAATGAGGAAATAGTTGTCTATGGCACCTGAGAACAATTATTGCTCTGTAGTTACCTTGAAAGCTTAATTGGATCTGTGATATGGATTGTTCTAGAAAGTAGACAACTTCCTATGATGTTAACCCCTCTACTCATGGAGACCCTGAGGAGAACCAGCAGGAAAGAGCCTCTTCATTACCTCAACATACCGTTCAATTTACCATCATGTTCTTTGAGCTTCACTATGTACAAATTATAGGAAAGCAGAGGGTTCCTCGTCTCTGTGGGACTTTACTCTTCCACGTCACAGTGAGCTGCCCATCAGCTTTGAGCTTTGGAATTAAATCAGCATGGACTCGGGCTTTGGGGGTATTTCATAATCGTGGGTTTACATTAGAAGTAAATGAAACGGAAAAGTAAATACAGGAAGGGTCAGATCCAAACTCAGTGAGAGCCTCAGCTGTGAGAGGTGTAAGGTAAAGTTTCTGAGCACAGAAATGGCTGCCATTTCTATATTCAGAGGTAGATGATCAAGGGACATAAGAATTGAGGGGGATGGATTTGTGGGGTTTATGAGTACTGGAGAGGGGTAATCTAAACAGAAAATATGGAAGGCTGGGAGTACTGGGCATTTGGGCAATTTGTTCTAGAAACAATTCTCACACAGAGATTCAAGAAACACCAGGAATTGTAAGCAGTAAGAACTACAAGACACACACTTATTCTCTCTGTACTACACGGAAAGTCACAGGACCTACAACTTCAGAGATCTCAGACATGTACAAAATTTGGGGACACACACACACACACACACACACCATTTGAAAGCTTTGGCAAAGTCAAAGAAGTTGAGCTTTACTTTGCCTAAGGCTATAAACAAATAATTTCAGGTACTATTTCTACTATAATGTTTCATCATAAATAAATAGGTATAATAAAAAAAAATAAACTAGTTCCACATTTCAAACTTTATATGAGACTCACACATTTTTCTTGTATCACTGAGATAAGCAAACATTTAATCTTCCAACAAGAACTTGAAAAAACATAGCCACACCAAATTTCATAATAACCATTTGAAATGAGAATTAAGTGCTACTTGATTATAAAAATGTATAATATAATCCTCCTTATACTAACATCAGCAAGTCTCTTATAATACCCACCCTAATTTAAGCTGTCATAATCACATTCTAAAATAGAGTGATGATAGTGGCATGATCCAAGCTGACAGATAAGAGAGACTCTAACACAAATGATAATTTTAGAAAAAGAAAATATTGGCGTATGTTAAGTAACATAAAAATGGAAACAAGTGTACCAAACTCCAAAGCCAAATTAAATCAACCAAACAAAAATAGCCAGGACCACAATGTGTACCAAGTGAGATTGTAGAATACTTAGATATGTTTATCAAATCTATTTTCTCAAGGCTCAGGGATCTGTGAGTAAGAGGAGGCAGAGAAATAGTAAGAGTCACAGGTAGTGGATGACTCCAAGGAAACATGTTCCAGACACAAGGAGACTCTTCACATATAAATTCACAAAGATTGTGAAAGGATGCACAAGATCTGCGCAGGTTCAGACCAGACTAAATCCCAGCACTGAGAAGGGAAAATGAACACAGTATGACCATATCCAAGAAGCTATGTACAGCTGACACTTGCAAAGAATTTGAATGTCATTGGGTGGGTGTATCAACCACATCCCAGGGCAGGCTGCATGCCTAGAGTAGTTGGATAACACAAAATGGACATCATAATTTTTGTGCACATTTGATTTGGTATTTTGTGTTTCCTTCATTTTTATTTTTTGCTTTTAGCTGTCAGGTTTGTTGTTGTTGTTTGTTATTGAGAGTGAGAAAGACAAAGAGCATATGATCAGGTGGATTAGAGGGTGTCTGGGAGGAGTTGGGGGGAGAAAGAATATGATTAATATATATTACATGAAAAAAATTAACTAAAAGTTTAAAAAATAAATACAATCTCCCCAGTCCATCCAACAAAACAAAATAAAACCTAGCCAGAATCAACCCAACTACAACTGAAAAAAAATAATCTTCTCAAACACTTCCATAATTTTCAGGGCTACATCAAAAACAGTAGCAAACAATATAACATAAAATTTCCCCATGATTTTAGTTCTGGAAAAGTTGATGCTGTAAAAATGACTTAAGACCTGTATAATGGTTAATAAGCATTATCTATCTGTGAACATCTTTTGTCCTACCTTAGTAGAACACCCAGGGAAGATGTGATTTTCTTATTAAGAAACTTGTGCCACATTTCAGAATGGTAAGTACAGGTGTTCCCACCTGGACCAGTACCTACTGGCTGTCTCATGCTGAGAAACACCAGGTATGTTCCCTAGGCTTTCTGTGGGATTAGATTAGAAGCTGTTTACATTTCATGTTGCCAATGATCATTCTTTCATCACTCAGAATATTTTAGAAACATGAGTGGATTTCCCCATAGGTTTAATATCATATGAAGTTTAATGTTTTTAGTGAGGCAGTGGTTTGAATTTTCATTTCTAAAAGAGCATAACCCTATACATATCTTTTAAAAGAACTTTACATTTACACTGGAGTTTCAAGGGGCTATTAGATGTATTTTTTCTCCTGTTAATAGTTTTCATAATTATTACCCTAAGGAAATAATTCAACTCAAGGGTCTACTTGACAGAAACTGAATGTGGACTCTACTTGTTAAACACTGACATCCATCCTTTGGATGTCACCTTGAAGTAAGTTGCCACAACTACCCTGCCCCTTGAGTGGGAGAAGGAGTGGATATACTTTGGAAGAGTACTATCAATCCTTCTTCTTGGATTTATCTGTAATTTGCTCAAGAATGTCCAAGAAGCTTTCTGGGTTTTTAGTTCCTTCTCGTTATGTCTGTGCAGATGCCTGCTGCTCTGCCTTAGAGTAAGTGATCTTAGTTTTGATCATTTGGTTTCGTTGATATGCTCTCTTCTTTAAAGTGAAAGTAATTTTCACTTTTTATTTATTAAAACTTTGGAAATTTAAGACTATGGAAATATCTTTTTTCTTACTTTCTAGCCAATAAATTTAACATCCATTTCAGAATCTTGTTGCTTTGATAGCTTTTCTCCTATACTTGAAAATGTGTAAATGCAATGTTACTTTGGATACCCAATGTCTAGAAATTATAGTTGTATTTTCTTGCTTCCCTATTTTTTGTGTGTGTGACAATGCAAACAAATGTTTGGAAATTTTTCTTGAGCACGAGATCTTCCAAGTTGCTATAGAAACAAAGTAATGATGGAGAAGATTGATAACACTTTATATTCTGCACATTGTAGAAGACATTTAATAGATTCTTTTAGTATTACATCTATTGGGCCATTTGTATGGCAATCCATACATCATTTCCCCTGTGCTGATAGCTAAATTCAGATTTTTCGACTGCTGGATACAGTGAAAAATACATAATGCTAACTTATATTTATCTTGATTTATTTTATATTTCAAGCTTATTATTTTCAAATCATTCCTTTCTCCACATGATAAATATTCATTGTACTAAATGTATTAAAATATTCACTATGCTTCAAGTCACACAAATCAATTTTTGCTTAGTGCAGGCACATCTTGTAACTAAATATATGCTATTGATACTAAGAGCCTGGAGGGCAATTTCTTGTGTGGAAAAGCATAAAAGCCATGGGGAAAGCTTTCTATTTCAACGCAGTTACATTTTAAATACAAAAATAAAAATTAATGGTTGGGGTGGAAAATTTCTGCTCAGCAGATTATTTTATTGACTGATATGTTTTGTTAATTTTGTTAAGTTTACAAGAGTTTAAAAGTTCCAGGAAATACATGATAATGGTAATTACAGGTGCATCAAAGCTTTGAAGGACAATGGGAATTCTCTATCACTTTCATGGTGGGAAAAAATAAGCTCAAATGATCACACATTGTGGCTCAGATTTAAAAGTCTCTGTCCTGAGCTTAACCAAGACAGTGACAATAGACATTCCAAAGTGGTGAGGGGTAGGATCACGAGGCCCCAACTCTATACAAAGAACCACAGTTAAAAAAGAAATGCCAAGAATAAAAGAAATAGATTTTCCTATGAAAGGGCACAAGGGCACACAAACTAGTTATCAAATATAAACGTTTCAGCCCTGAAAACATACATACAGGTTACATTATATAAGCTATATAAGCTGAGTGGATTATATTCAGGATTATATGTATTATACATATACATACATGCAGCAATAACTAATTAAAGAGTCATGAATTTTAAAAAGGGTAAGAAGGGATAAATGGAATGATTTGAAGGTAGGAAAAAAAGGGGGACATAATGTAATTATAATCTCAAAAAATGAAATTTAAAAAGCAACTAAAATTTTCTGATGGTCATCTTCAATGTATACAATCAGCTATCAGCTGTATCAGTAACCTTAGTTTGTTTTTGAGACAGAGTCTTGCTGGTGGACAAGCTGGCTTCAAACTCTCAGTGATCCTCCTGCCTCAGTCTACTGAATGAGCCACCACAGCTGGCATACCTATAATTCAATGCTAAAGAAAATCATGTCTCAAAATCATTCCAGGGAAGAGAGGGTAGAGGAATGAATGGCAAAGGGAGTCAAATGTGAGCAAAAGATAGTGACACATATGCATGAAAATGGCAGAGTGCCGCCCATTATTGCAGAGTAGCTTTTAAAATTAATTTTAAAAAAGAAAACACCACCTCAGTAAAGATGTTGTAGTCCAATTCCTTGTGGATTGTTTTGGTTTGTTATTTAAAGTGTGTTTACCTACTAAAATTAACCAAAGATCAATATTTAACTCAAATGTGTTCTCTGTTTCTCTATACTGAAAAGAATCTGCCTTAGTCATACAATTGGAGGATCTATCTGCTTGGTGATCTTAATTTTACAACAAATTGAGGTAGAATCCCTGGAAGAAAGCAGATTTGTTTGAGGGTATCAGGATAAGGAGGAAATTGGTGATAGCAACCTCCAATCTGAAGCTTGGCTTTTCATCCAGTTTAGAATTTTTAAAATAAGAGTAGGAATACTTTGCTTAATAGAGCTTCAAAATCTAAGATACTAGATGAAGACAAAGTGGTATTTAACTGAAATTCTCTAGCTCTACTATGGATAAAATCTCATTTCCTTTTTATGGTTGAAAAACAGGGTTTTTTAAAAATTATATTTGAATTAATTAAATCAATTTTAGGTAGTTATATTCAGTAACTGTTTTTCATGAGGTTCCCTGAATGGAAGATTTCCTGTGGAACATTATGTATTTAAGAAAATGTGCACCTCTGAGCATCCATATGCATGGATAATTGAACACTTTTCTATTTGCAAAACAGCACATTAGATGATCCAGTCTAATGTAATGCAGCCATCACTAGTTCTGGTTGGCTAAGCTGGAAAACGGAATATTTATTCAACTTGTTATTTCTTTTACCACAGAATATCTGCATATGTTAATAAGTGGAGCACAAAAGGAGGAGGTTTAATTTTGAAAGAAATTAATAAATGAAATGTAAGTTTAATTAAAAGCAAGGGTATTTTGAAAAAGCATGCTACCTTCAGACTTTTCTGTTAAGGATAGATGTGTAAATATATACTTCTATTCTGGACCAGAAAATTATACAAACATATTCAAACTATAATTTATTAGTTGAAGATTATGGTGATTTTGAAATACCCCTAAAGAGAAAATCTAATTTGTTTTCTGCCAATACTAGCAAAAATAGTATTCTTATTTTCCCTATTACGTACACAATTGACTGAATATAATAAGAAATCATTGCCACCAAATCAATGTCTATAAGTACAAATTGAAACTGGGTACTTTCTCTGGTCAGATTGAAATAAATATAAAAAGACAATGAGTTTTTTAGGTATGTAGAAAACAACAAAAATGTAATCTTCAGGATTTTCTTGAAAATCCTTTACAAGATTGATCTTCATAGGAAATTGTGTAGGAATCACACTTCGGTGTGTCATCCTGGGTGACCAGGACTCTTCGGAGTGGCTTGTACTATTTGCTAGTATTTCTTGAACATTAATAACCAGGAAAATTATTGTTGGAAGAAAGATGATTAGTTAGAAAAACACAAACAGGAAAAAGAAAATGAATACATTCATTCATCCATCAACCTATCAGCCCATTTAACATTGATTAAATGCTTTTTGTTCACTAGGAACTAATTTTGGTAGCAGGCAAACAATAATATAAAAGACAGAGACCCCTGACTTTGGGAGAGAACAACTAGACAAAAAATGACACACAGGGAAATCACCAATTTGAACATCTAATAAGGCCCTCAGGAAATAGAGGGAAAGATGGTTTCTCTAGGAGTCTCAGAGGCAACAGCCTCTGGAGTATCACGAGACAGGCATGCTCTTAGAACTGCCAAGTGGTGTGACTTGCAAGAGCACTGTATTACATTCAGTAACTGTTTTTCATAAGGTTCCCTGAATGAAAGATTTCCTGTGGAACATTATGTGGGGCTAAGTAAAGGACAGCTTAGCAGAAGACTTAATCAGGTCAAAACTAGCCCAAGAAGCCTCATCAGGTTCACTCTGATTTTTGGCATCTACTCTTTGAACACACAGACATAAGAAGCAATTTCTTAAAACAGGACTAGCGACATCCCATTTGAGTTTTAATCAGTCTGGAGGAATGAAAAGGTAGCTCAGGGCAATCAGTCCTTAGCTGACAGATGACTGCATGCATGCAGGATGGCAGACGTAAGATGTGAAGAACACAGAGGCAGGTGAGAGAACTTTGGAGCAAAACTAGCAGAATACTCTGATTTCTTCCCCATCAGATATGTAAATGTTAACAGAATATGACTCTCAGTGTTATAGTTTGGGTGAATAAAGGCAAAGTTAACACAGAAAATGGTGAATATATTTTTTTCATTATATTGGGGAGAGGAGATGTGCCATGGTGCATATATGGAAGCCAGGAGACAATTTATAGGAGTTGGTTCTCTCCCTTCAATATGTGAGTTGTCTGAATCAGGTCTTCAGGCTTAGGGAAGAAGTGGTAACATAGCTTTATTAGCTGAGCATCTTATCAGCTTGAAAGACAAATATTTTTTGAAGAAAATAATGAGGTCTTTAACTATTTATTAGCTGAGCAGTTTATCAGTTCAAAAGACAAATATGTTTTGAAGAAAATAATGAGGTTTAGATATCTAACTATTTTTGAAATTTTACATTTTAGTAACTCTTATTATACAAAAATTTAAACAAGAGTACCAACTAAGAATATTTGTTAACTAATAAACTAATATATATCACTGAGCCATGCTATAGATTGGCTTGTGAAGGAGGAAAGGAGAAGGAAGGGCCAGAGGAAGAGGAGAAAGGAGGGGTCATGACGAAGGAGTAGGAGTAGGTGAAAAAGAGGAGAAAAAAGAAAGAGGAGGAAGGAGACAAGGAGGATGGGGATGAGGAGAAGGAAGAGCAAGAAGGAGGAGGAGGATGAAGAGAAGAAGAAGAAGAAGAAGAAGAAGAAGAAGAAGAAGAAG
>JADRCC010441195.1:0-10907 GCA_019843855.1 Hylomyscus alleni
TTTTTTTTTTTTGTTGTTGTTGTTGAAATCATTTCATTCAGCAGCTTTAAGTTGGAAATGCCAAAGAGGTTAGTGGGATCTGAAGTCTTCAGCAGGGCAGATGTCCTTGGCCTTGTACTAAAAGTTCTGATTGCTTTTCAATAGGACTAATCAGGAGTGCTTTGAAGAAGCCTTTATTCCAACTGTGCAAACACTGGCCAATGCTCCCGCATCATCTCCTTTAGCTGAAGTAGATGTCACAAATGTTGCTGAATTGCTTGTTGATCTGACAAGACCAAGTGGATTAAATCCTCAGGCAAAGAATTCTCAGGATTATCAGGTATGTATGATAGCCTGTGGGTAGCAAATATAACTGCATGAAGATCGTTTTTGTTTGATTAAAGAATCCTCTTGGGCTTTTTGAAATCATGATGATCTACATTTATATTTTGAGCCTTTTGTTTTTCTGGTATATAAAACAGTTATGGGAGGCAGGGAAGGTTGTCTCTGGGTAAATGTGGAGAAATCATAAAAATAGAAGTGATCACTGCAAATGTTTTGCATCCTAGAAGTTACTAAAATGTCATCATTTCTATTACCATTCTCCCACTTGGCAAAATAATCAGCGAAGTAATGACTTCTGTTACTACATCTGCAAATGTTGGCTTGCTTGTTATGCTATTAATACTGAGGAGGGAGAACAATTTAAAGGCATTTATCTCAAGTTGTTTTTTTTTTTAATGAAGCACATAATGGAACTACAAACTTATATATAAATTATAATTAAACTGGGTTTTAAAATTCTTTAATGATGTTTGAACACTTAGAAATGTCATGTGTTAATGATTTCAGGTGCCAACTGCAAGTTGACAGTTTTGTTCTGTCTGTATATTTATTTGCTATTTAGTGACTGCTTTGCTTGAGTCATATTATATGATATTAGGAAGATTATATTACAAAGGATATTAAGCAAAATATATTAACAGTGATTAGCCATCAAATGCTTTTGGACTTCAGAAATGTATAAGATTCATTACAGGAATGATATATATATATATATATCATTAGTTTTATTTGCCTTACAAGGTATTAAGCCTACGGTCTTACAGGTGCTAGACAACTGTTTTACTGCTGGACTACATCTCTAGCCTTCTTTTAACTTATTTTGAGACAGGGTGCTCAGGCAAAGCCTTGAATTTCCAGTTGTACTACCTCTGCCCCCACAGGTGAATGCCATCAGACTTGGCTGTGTTACTAGTTTTAAAACTCATTTGAGTTTTAAAAATTCATTTGGACCTGGTTGGGATTTGAGAAGTGGTTTGAGTAGAAAGGAAAGATGTATACATAAAGATAATAAATGTAGACGATTATACAGTTGACTGGAGTTGGCCCTATTTACAGTGTATATGTAAGACTTAGTATTAAAGGGTTAATAGCATGAGATTTAGTTACCAAGAAGACTCATTTAATGGTCACTTATGGTTATATGAGATGAAGTGGTGAAAAGATTTGGGGAAAGTTTGAGAGGCAAATGAGATGGTAAAATCTAAGGAAAGTCTACAGTCTTAAGCGAGTAATAGTAACCTTTATAGAATTCTTGGGAAAGGAAGCAGAGTAGGCTGGGGGACAGGCTGGGTTGAATTGGCGTGTAATAAGAGTGTTCCAGAACTGAGATGTTCTTTGGATTGCTGAAAATTGAAATAAGCTTTGCTATGGTACCTTTGTATCAGTTGGCTATTCACTTGGTGTGGACTGACCTTTAGGGGGAGTGGTGTGATTTTGGAAAAGTTCCACTTTTCATCAGCCTGGATTATTTCAACAACTTCAGTGCTAAAAGGGGTAGATCTGTTCCTTGTAATAAAGGAAGGAGCTTCTTTTGGAGGCAGGGAGAGCTAAATTTAGGTTTAGACACTATGCAAATGAGACTTTTGCAAGATAGCTAGAAATATTGTTTGATATATAGAACTGTATGTATTGTGATGAAAGCATTTTTATTTTATAGAACTTTTTAATTTTTTAGGCCTTAACAGTACATGACAACTTGGCTATAAAAATTTGTAATGAGATCTTAACAAGTCCAAGCTCACCAGAAAATCGGGTTTATACAAAAGCTTTGAGTTTGGTAGAACTCAGTAGCAATGTTACAAAAGATCTCCTGCTTCTACTGGATAAGATTTTGGAGGTAAAGCAGTTTTTATTACTTGAGTAATTTGTGTTTATATATATCAAGGTGGAATTTAGATCAATGTATTAAATAATATGTTACTATATATATTCTGCATGTTCATTTGAAATAACTGTTTTCTTCATGAATTTCATGTAATTTAAGAAAGTTTTCAAATGATACTGCCATATAACTTTGGAAGATTACATTTCCCACATCCCCCATCTCCCACCCTCAGCAAGTAACAGATAGGACATGTCTGAGAGCCTTGGAGAAGATTAAGATTCAGTTAAGAAAAGGAAGTAAAGAATTTGACCAAGATGTGGTAACACAGGATGTTAACACAACTACAAAGGTTCTTCAGAATGAAAATGGTAAATATATACTCACCTGAATATAAAATTGTATTTTTTTATTTTTACTGAGATTTTTAGTTTGATTGAATTTCAGAAATGAACAAAACCCTTTTTCTTAATAATCCTCTTGATATAAGCTTTTAATCATACGTTTATTCCACCTTTCAATTTATTTGAGTACATTTCTTACTTCAGTTGTCTTGCCAGGAGCTTTTACTTTGTAGTATTCATACTTCTGGAATGGTGATTCATCATAACCATTCAGTAGCTGCTAATAGGACTGTCTTTTCTGTATTTTTGTATGATTCCATGTATGGAAGAATATATGACTCCTGTGAGGGATGTAAAGAGAACTCAAGCATCAAAATCTACACAAGGAAAAACTAACAGAGGTAATGTATGCATTGACTGCATCCTGAAGTACAGTTGTTTTCATGGGAGCATACTAACTTTGCAAGTTTCCTTATCTTTGTTAGGAATAATAATTTTTGAATGTCTTGGGAATTCATAACTGTTTTACTTCCTTCAGATGATGGGGATTATTGCTTTTTCTGAAGATTGTAAGTTCATTATTGTTATATATGCTTTTGAATAAAAAGTATCCAAAAAAAATATACAATAAAGGGTTCTTTGGGGATAAATTAAGAATTGGTTAAATTGCCAGGCATGGAGTATATACCTTTAATCCCAGCACTTGGGAGGCAGAAGCAGGCAGATCTCCATGAGTGTTCAGGCCAGCCTGGTCTACTGAGTGAATTTTTGGACACCCAGGACTATGTAGAGAGCCTGCTATCAACCAAAACAGGAAAGAAAAAAAAAGTTTAAGAGTTTTATTTGCAGTATTAGTATTAGAAGTATTAGTATTTTTTGTGAGAATGAACATTTTTCCCCTCCTAGGTTTTTGCATTTGTTTTTACTTTTCTCCATCTAATTTCATTTTTCTTCCAATTAATTTCCCAAGGGGTTTCCAACAGTAGAATATTTGTTGGAATAAATACATGTTTAATAGTAGGGGATGATTTTGAAAAACATCTGAAATTCCAGGCTTTTTAAATTGTTTTATTAATTCCTTATTACAAAAGCAATGCATGCTTATTACAGAAGAATAAGAAAGTACATCCAGGCAGACCTACCATCAAGAACACTAAGAGTCCCACCCATGAGCCAAACATGATTTTAATTATTGAAAATAGTTTTATGGCTCTGTTCTAAGTATATTTAATCTTTTCTAGAATAGAATCTGGCCATAACATTGTTTTATAACAAACCAGTTATTTAAACATCAATTACTGGATATTGTTCCAAATTACTTCCATATTTTTGGATGTTTTCTTGGGGATAAATACATTATTGAAAACAAATAAATAAAATATGAGTTGGAAATATATAACAATGAATAGAATATACAGTTTTCAAATTGTCAAGTGAACAATTCATTTTGATCAGATTACTTTTAGTTACAGAATAAAGTATGAAAACTCAATTTTTTAATAGTCCAAACTTAATGTATACATACTACATTTTATTTCTTAGAAATGAAGAACATTGTAGGCCAAATTTATTATGTCTTTTTTCAGAATAGGTTCTCATATATCTTAGGCTAGCTTCAAAGTCACTATTTTGACCTTGAACTTCTGATTGCAGGCTGGGAGTATAGGTGTTGTAGCACCATGCTCCATTTTACATGGGTGAGCAAACCGGGATTTGTACACACTGGGCTAGCACTAGCACACTACCCACTTAGCACAGTCCCTAGTCCTTTTCAGCCTTGTCGAATATAACAAGTAAACCCTGGTGAATAAAGGTTCTTCTTTTTTTTTTTTAATTTAAGTGTTTTACAAGCAACCTGTATCTTGCTGTTTAAATTTCTTTTGAAGCCACGTATAACGTTAGATGTAATAACAGCTGTTCTAGAGGCTGTGTGAGGATAGCTTGAGCCCATCATTTTGAAGCCAGACTAGCTAAGCAATGTAGTGCTTCAAAGATAAAAATATATAATAAAAATACAGTTCCATCTAGAAACTGTTTATTGATTGAGCTTGCCCTTGTAATATTTTTGTTAGTTTTTCTATATTAACTCTACCTCTGCTGTGAGAGAAAACTGTTTTATGTGTGTGATCATTCATTCATGTGTGCATAAGTGTTCCTGTGACTGTTTTATGTGTGTTATCATTCATTCATGTGTGCATGTGTTCCTGTGACTGTTGTATGTGTGTATGATCATTCATTCATGTGATCATTCATGTGTTCCTGTGGAGGCTCCTTAGTCATGATCTACTTGCATTTGAGTCAAGAGTATCTCACTGGTCTGGAGCTCTCCAAGTAGGCTAGGCTAGATGGCCATGTAGGGACCTAGGCAGAGCCCCTGCATGTCTCTGCCTTCTTAGAGCTGGGATTATAAGCATGTGCCACCACCATACATCACTGTTATTTGGGTTCTGGCACTTAAACTCTATCTTTAACAAAGCCAGAACTTTACCAAATGAGCTATCATACCCAGCCTGAGATGTTTTTGTCACCACATGTGGTGACCTAAAGTTTGCCTCTTTGTCACATATTTGTAGTGCTCATCCGAAGAAATTTACATAAATGTCAGTATTTCCCCCTCCCTCTATGTATTGAGAGCATCAGAGTAGACAGGGATAATAAGGAAATGTATTGAAAAAGATTGTGCCGTAAGTAAAAGATTTAGATGGCTTAGAAACCAGATTTAGACACACGAAACCATTAAAAATTTTGCCAATAAGTTATGCTGTCTTTAAGGACGTAGAAAAGTGCCAGTTTCATCTAAGACCAACAGGAGGCGCCAGACTGCCGAGACTGACTCTGAAAGGTATGTCATGTATTCATAAGACACAGAAGATGCCAATTAGTTTCATTTTGTTCAGAAGTAGACTATTGTAATTTTCTTGTGAGAGAAACTTTGTATATTACCAGATAGTAATAACCATAATTATCTGTGATTTTGGTAAATAGTCTAAAATTATCTAGAACATTTGATTTATGAAGAGGTATATTATTAGTTGGCATCGACTTTAGTAGTAGTTTGGTATATTCTTTGTATTGAGACAAGAGTTTCCATGTATTTCCATGTGTTCTGTTTACACGACCTTATATATGTAACTTTTATCTTGATTTAGATAACATTTAGATTCTTTCAGTTACAATTCTGCTTATAACTTTAAAGTACTAGTACTTTTAAAGTAAGTACTAGTGGTTTGTGTTAATAGGTTTTTTTTTTTTTTTAGTCACTTGCCAAGCCAAGGTTGAGCTTGAAGAATTTGTAGCTGTCTTGCATTCATTTAGTCATTGGTATTGGCCTCTGCATGTTTTCCTAGATTAAGCCTTGGTTAAAGTGCTTTGTGGGAGGGGGCAGGCTTTACAATGTTTTAGCAATATACTAATTTAAGATAACATAGTACTTTTTTTTTCTTTTTAACTTGAATTCTAAATCCTTCTTTAGGATGATTGTATGGTTCCTATGTAATTACAAGCTTCACTGTAAAAGCTTTGCTTCTTTCCCTATATGTATGACACCAGGTTTTACCAGTAGGTTAAAAATTATCAGATTTGTTAGATTTTCTGATTCGCTTGGCAGGACCGCCATCCAACCATTGGTTTTGTTTTTGTTTTTGTTTTTTGGTCATTGCTTGAAGTTTTAGTTTTAAGTTTAGTAATTAGACTCAGGCTGTCTATTATACGGAATGTGAGAAACCAAAAGTTTTATTTATAAATATTCAGATTTTATATCTAAATGAATGTGTTTTTAACATCTGTTTAGTGATCATGAACCACCATCAGAAATGAAGATGAGATTACCCAGACGAGCCAAGACAGCTGCACTACAGAAAAGTAAACTTAACCTTGCAGAGTATCTTAATGAAGACCCAAGTTAAGAGAGCTCATAAGGATGGAGTCTTTGAAGTGTGCGCACGTCTTTGCTTTCACAGTTACTATGGTAGGATCAGAATGCCTGCTCTGTTTCTGGAAACATGATTCAGCATCTGCATGGATCCAGATTCGTTTTTATCAGAATGTTAGGTGGGCCTAGAAACCTGCTTTACATAGGTTCCCTCCCTGAACCCTATGAAACTATGACATTTTGGAAAGATTTATAATTAGCCCAGTAGCTTATATTTGAGAAGCTTAGAGTAGCTCTAACATAGTTGAATATGTCAGACACCAGACAAATGGCATTTGAAGGGTGAAGTCCATACAGTTAAACAGAAACTGCTGTGCCCACTGAGGACCAGTACAATGAACCAAAGCACTCCTTATTTCCATTAAACAATGGCTTTGAGAAACTGCATCATTCCTATCCTCAGTATTTACTTGATAACCTTACCTCAGTGGGTAATTTCTCTTCCTAAATTTTTCCATGTAAGAATACTAGTTTATGAATGATTCTAGATTAGGGAGGTATCCACACACATATTAATCATGAAAGATACATTGGTTTTTCGCACATCAAAATATATTCTACCTTGAATAGTAAACAATACTAATGGGAAATAAAAGTTATAAGAAGTCATCTTTATGTACTGATTAATGAGCACAGTTTCTTCACTGTTAATTCCAGTTATCTTTTGAAATTGTCATTGTTATGAAACATAAATATTTTGAAACTTGCATTGTATAAAAGTAGTCCTTTTTCTTTTTGCCATACCCAAAGAAACACCATTTATTTAGATAAAAATGTCCTAACATGAAATTTTTAATTGTGCTTCTGCTTCATTAAATTTATTTATCAGAGGCCATTTATTTTAACAGTTGTTCTGAGATGGAGTGAAAGGTAATATTGCTGGCTTTTAGAACCAAAAGGCTATTTATTCTATATACATAACATGTGCTTTATAGAATTCAGAAAAGGAGTCAAAGTTACAAAGCAAGAATGCTTATTAAGCAAAAGGAAAAGGCGGATACGGTAATGATATAAACCAATGAAAAACACTGTTCTTCATCTTTTGGCTCTATGTCTTTTCCTGTGCTTCATATTTCTTATTGTTATAGTTCTTGTTAAATCCCTGTCTTAAAATAAATTCTCGGAATAGGAAGTAAGCAGGGTTAAAATGGCACATTAACATGGTGTAAGGGAAAGCGACTAGGAACAAACTATAATTTCATTTAGACATGTGCAGAGTAGCCAAAAGGAAAGAGCTATGATCATGAAGACACTACCAAAGTTTGCTTTTCTCTGACTTTAAGCACCAATCCATTAGTAGTAGTTGTACTACAGATTTTAGAGAGTAACTGTGGCTGCAGGTATACCTAGCATCATTAACATTACTAAAGAATATTGTCCTGTTTCTACAGGATACCCCTGTAAACTTTGGAACAAACTCCTAAAATACAATAAAACCAATAGGTATAAAAACAGTTACCTTTTTTTTTTTTCATTCAAAATTGTGAACTTAAACCAGTGTTCTTGCTTACCACTGAGGCACAGATTTGCTGAAGAGTAAACATGCAATTGTGCCATTGCTCTTATGGCCCACAGATGAGAGGTTTAGATTACAGAAAGGGAACTCATAACCCAGTTTTGTTTTTTTTTAATGAATGAAAACATGCTATTTGATAAACTAATCAATCTTTTTCTATACATATATAACTTTAGAGGAGATATACTTCTAACTGATACCTTTGCCTTTCCCAGTTTGCTTCGAGGTAGTTAGCATCCACCTGTTACACAACTGTTCATGGGTTAGGTCATTATCACACATCTTTACAATACTAGCTTTCTAAATTACAGAATTTGTTATATGTGAAAACTGCACAGAAATAGAACTGGGCATTAAAATAGCTGAGGGCATTAAAAAATTCACCGATAAAAAGAGAACATCAAAATCTGCTTTTGTTGCAAAACCCCACAATGGTCTTTTGTAATGTATGTAAAAACAGAATTATAATAAAATGATTAATGCTAATGACCTAATATAAAGACAGATCACAGGACTAGAAATAGTTTAGTATCAGTTGGTTTTCATGAGAAAGAACATTGACATAGAAAATAAAGAGAGTGCAAGGGCTGCAGACTAATTTTCTTCATTTTTGAGATTTTGGTTATGAACTGTACAGCTTGCTAGAGATGCTGTTGTGAGATTCCATTCAATAGGATGATTAAGGCACATCTTAATGGGGCTCAATGGGCAGCTTGCTGTGTTCCCCTCAGACAAATCCACTTTCTCATCAGTTTTCATTTGTAGCATGCTGTAAAAAAAAGTGTAAGGCATTTTGAGTTTAAATTTCAAATTGTCAACTTTGTAGAAAATTTTGGAAAATTTTTGTACTCTAAAGCAATGAAGCAAACTGTTTATCATCCTGACATAGCTGTCTTAGTGAACTGAGTGTGATGAACTAACTATATCATGTGTAAATATGGCACGTGCACTCAGGTACCGCAACACAGAAGCCGTCAATCACTGTATTACCTTAGTTTACATAAGAAAGGCATTTAACCTACTGGCAAGGTTCAACTCAAAAAGGATGAACATTAATTCCTGCTGTGTTCTAAGCTCATTCACATGCAATAAGTAATCATTTTAATTTCAGGAAAAGGTAGCTATGGTAATGATATAAAGCAATGAAAAAACACTGTTCTCCCATCAGTGATAAATTGAGTCTCTGAAATTTAAGTATGAGTGATGTCACACTGTAACTGGTGTGGAACTAGAAACATAATTTTTCCTCTTTTCTGTTAGCTTTCTAGTGGATTGATTATCATTAGGAGTAGACAAAAAGATAGGCCTATTTGATAGGAGAGTGTTGAGTTGACCATCCAGTATTCTTTCATGGCCATCTTAATACAGGAACACAGGCAAAACCCACAGGATAGTCAGTATCCCGCCAGTTACATATGAGTCTCTTTTTTTCTTTTCTTTGCTTGCCTACCCATCCATCCATCCTTCCGTTGGTTTCTTCCATACTCTGTTTACTTAACAGCACTGGCTGACAGCCTCAGTGTTTGTCTTTTTTTTTTTTTACCCTCCAGGCACAGTCCTTTTCTACTATATTTTTACCAAAAATAAAGTTTATGTAAAATTTCAGTCTATCTAATTAGATGTTAACATAATAACAACTATAAGTTAGCTTGTTAGTCATAAAATTCATTAAAAAACATGTAATTAGTAAATATTAACATATTTTAAAAAATTAAAATAAATGACAGATCTAAATGACAATTACCTGAAATGTCAAATTTCAAAAAAAAAATTTGTTTTATTTGTTAGACTGAGGTGCCTGGGTATTTTTTTTTCCCCCAACTAAGTGAGAAAGTGGTATTTTTTTTAACTATAAGAATTGCTACTAGTTTTAAGAAAAATAAAAATGGTATTTTTCTTACCTGTAATTTTGTTTTAATTTATGTATTGTGTTTGTGTTTTGTATGTATGAGTACAATGCATATGTGAGTGCTCTTTCAGAAGAGGTTATCAGATTCTCTGGAAATAGTTATAGTTCTTTGTACATGTGGGACTTAAATTTGGGTCCTCTGTGAGAGGAATATGTCCCCCTTTACTGCTAAACTATCATCTCTAGCTACAGAAACCACTTGGTTGTAATCAGAGGATTTTGTTTTCTGTTTTGTTGTGTTACTGGGTGAGGATTGAACCTAAGACATGCTGTGTGTGGCAAGTGTCAGTGAGTGAACTACTAGTTAAAGTAAGTATGTAATACCCATCTTTCTGAGGAGTAAGGCAAGCTATAGAGATCTGTCAATGGGCGTGGGCTGGCAGCTAACATACCAAGTATAATGCTAAAACGAAAAACAAGTCATGGTCACAAGTTAAGTTTTATTTGACAATGATGTATTTATCTAAGGAAAGTAATATTTTCATAAGTATGTTATTCTTTCCAATACTTTAAGGAAGTTTTTTTAAAGTTAGTTTTCTAGAGTGCTATTACTACAGAGACGACAAAGGGTGTACAAAACTATGTGTGTGGAAAAAAATACAAGAAGTAAACGCTTTCCTATTAGTACTGTTAACGTGCATACTAATATGTTTAATTCATGTAATTAAAGTAGTGCAAAGTTCTGAAGATGCTAATTGTAAATCCTTAAATTTATAAAAGCAAAATCATCTTTGCCTATTTTTATTTGTATGAAAAAGATGACACCTTGTCAACTTAAGCTCAAGAGCAACTTGAAATGCTTTAAAAAATATGGAGCACTGAATATTCCAATCAAAGGATGAAGCTGGAGGAGTTACCTATCCTAAGTCAGGTTTCTTCTATCAAAGCAGTCAACCTAACTGGAGGTGAGGGTTGACTGAGACACAGGGACTCTCAAGTGGTTACATAGACATCTCATGCTATTTCAGTATTCATAATCGCTTGGGTCCTAAGACAGTTTACAGAATATGTATGTATGTGCATTTGTAATTGTGTTTTGAGGGTCATGGAATTTCAACTGT